>JBCNJP010000008.1:2541731-2572405 GCA_039602395.1 Deinandra increscens subsp. villosa | reverse complement strand
TACTAATATTTTATGCAGATCTTGGAGGAAAAAGTTCAAAAGAACAAGATAAGTCTAGTATGGTGTAGCTAGCACTACACCATGCTAGACTGGGGGCTCATGACGTATGTCCGGATCGGGCCAAATACATGGGCTTGAGCCTAGACCTGGTTTGGCCTACACAAGGCTTTGGCCCAACAGGCCCAATCCAGGCCCGCTACACTTTTCTATAAAGGGAGGCTTACCCCCTCCCTCAAAGGGATCTTCAGCCACTTTACTCCCCTGATGGCTAGCAGTCGGCCAAGTCAGCGGTCGACCTTATGGCTCTCGAGTCGACCTCATGGCTTCAGCAGTCGACCTTCGGCCTTCGACCTTAGGCTGTCGACCTTCAGTAGTCGACCTTAGGCTGTCGACCTTCAGTAGTCGACCTTAGGTTGTCGACCTTCAGTAGTCGACCTTAGGCTGTCGACCTTCAGCAGTCGACCTTCGGCCTTCGACCTTAGGCTGTCGACCTTCAGCAGTCGACCTTAGGCTGTCGACCTTCAGTAGTCGACCTTAGGCTGTCGACCTTCAGCAGTCGACCTTCGGCCTTCGACCTTAGGCTGTCGACCTTCAGCAGTCGAACTTAAGCTGTCGACCTTCAGCAGTCGACCTTCGGCCTTCGACCTTAGGCTGTCGACCTTCAGCAGTCGACCTTAGGTTGTCGACCTTCAGCAGTCGACCTTAGGCTGTCGACCTTCAGTAGTCGACCTTAGGCTGTCGACCTTCAGTAATCGACCTTAGGCTGTCGACCTTCAGCAGTCGCACCTTAGGTTGTCGACCTTCAGCAGTCGACCTTAGGCTGTCGACCTTCAGCAGTCGACCTTTAGCAGTCGACCTTCAGCAGTCAACTTATGCTGTCGACCTTAGGCTGTCGGCCTTCGACCTCTTGGCTTCGGCTGTCGACCTCGTGGGTCTACCCCATAGGTCGACCACAAAAACCCACTTCCACCACTCTATGAGTATCTCTCTAGATACTCCCTTTACATACTTACATTCACACATATATACATGTGCGTACAAACTATACAAACTATCTATACAGTCTTACTTACTTGACCGTCGGAGGGTGGTACAGAGACCCCGGTCTCTGTCCCCTTTCTAACGGGTTCCTTCTATGTTATAGGTTTAGAATAAGACTTGGGAGAGCCGGACCCGACCTGCTCGATCCTATGATTCAACCCCGACTCTTCTACTATGTGGATCAGTACTATACCCAATGGTTCGTCCTTGGCCATGCCACTCCGACCATCCTAGGTACGCCGTTTCTACATGAAACATATTCCCTCTTCGTAATTTAAAATTTTAAGACTGTTATAATTGTATCTTGTTATGGTTTAAAGCATACTTTGGATATTTCTCTCTCAAAAAACCATATCAATTAGTCATGTTCTGTCAAAAATCATAACTGTATCTCCATAATCTACCTATGATCCGTTAAATAAATTATTGTTAGCCTTCACAAACCAAAATCAAGAGTAATGTTATATAATTTTACAACGAAACTTCAAAAGAAATGGTACTTGCACTTCGGAAGACGACTATAGAAACCTACAAATAAACCAAAGAAAAAGACTCATAAAACTGAAGATTACATTCATATGAGTATTAAGAAAGAAGAGAGTACTAAAAAGACATAAAACTCCCCAATATGAAGGTGGGACATTAGATGTCTCTTATTTTATATATTTATATTCAGTCCTTTTTTTTAAGATCTAAAATAAACAAAGCTGGAAATGCTTACAATAATAATAATCTTAATGCTAACTTGATATTCCAAATTGTTTTTCTCTTCTTATTGATCAGTTTCACACCAAAAAGAAGTATAACTATTATACCAATTAGTTAAATGAATATTAACGACATAAAATGATAATAGGATGCAATTGGCAAAAATTGTACATGCAAGAAAGTGGGGATATATAATTAGGGACATGTCTAATAGCATTATACTTAAACCAAAGGACATATCAGATTGCTTCTTGAATTCAGACATCGCATGTCCCCATCTTATTGCTTCAATCAAGATAATAACAAACCCGTGGCATTCCAATTGGGTGACTATAATGTTAATCCATCTTAATCAGGTTCTAAATAAGCAAATATAAAAGCTCACATAATTATATATTATAGAGGAAAATTCAAAGGCTTTGAGCATCTGGGCTATGCATTCTCTTCAAGAATTTTGTAGGAAAATTGTTCGCAAATTAAATAAAATAAATACTTTTATTTTATGGTACGATTACAACAAACAAAATAACTCTAATCTATTACAATACAATGAAAGGAATCTACTCCTACTAATACGATTACAAGAAAAATGAGAAGATATTACAAGGAAATAAAATTACAATACAATGAAAGGAATCTACTCCTACTAATACGATTACAAGAAAAATGAGAAGATATTACAAGGAAATAAAATTACAATACAAATAAAAATATGGATTACACGGAAATGAATTGAGTAGAAACTACAATACAATAAAATAAATGCAGTGACAAATTTATAATAAAATTAAAATGTTTGAATGAAAGAAAAATGATGACAGAAAGTTATAGAAAAGGTTTTGAGAAATATCTTTTGAAATAGTTTGAAAATCAAAGAAGGATTGTGAAATCCTTGGCAAAGGATTCGGGTCAAAACCCGGGTCCCTTAAAACAAATTTTGGGTCTACCGAAGAACCGTTTTGTTTCCCAGGGTACAATCGCCTAAACCGTATTGTACGGCCGGGATAACTCTAAGCTTGAAGCTACCCTGAAGCTTGAAGAAATGAAGAACGAAGAGGAAGAGTTTGAGAGAAAGTATGAGGAAGAGAAAAGAGAATTCTTTGTGAATTCGGTGTGTTTTGCCTCAACTAATGAGGCTGTATTTATAGTGATGGGAATTCTTGTTGAGCACTCAAAAGTTAATTCGTAGTCAAACTTTGCATTAAACGTATTTAATGCAAATTGATTTCTAATTAACACGGAATTACCTTAATTAGCTCAAAACGCGTTTACAGCTGTCATTCCGGAGGAATCTCCGCGTAACAGCTGTTTTCCGGAAGAACTGATCTTCCGGTTCAACTCACATTCCGCTTGAACTTCTCCGCCCGGACCACATAGGTCCGCTTGGACTTCAACCGGAACAACTTCCGGTTGAACCCAAAAACAATAAGGCGGCTCTCAAGCGGGCGAAGTGCAAAGTGCGCCACATTGCGCCTCATACGCCCACGTCACGCGCGTGCATGTGCGCGTGCGCGTGTGTGACGCCCACTCCCAGACTTGGCACTAGGAGGGGTCACTCATCGGATTTACTCATGAACACGTGGCACAACAGAGATAAGCAGCGGAAAATTTAAAACTTTTATTTATTATATAAGCCAAGTACGTAAAGTAATTGAGATAATTTAAAATCTATCTATATAGCGACTAACTATATCCGTCTTTATTTATCTACAACTAGCCAGCATGTTCATCAGCTTCCTCTATAGCTTGCCCGATCATTCTCTTATCACGAGGGCTCCGCCCTTGCTCCCAGACGTCTCACCTAAACCTGACATACATATGGTTTTGGGAAAAGGTCAGCTTACGCTGGTGAGTTCTATATTTTAAAAACGTTACCTCGTTTGTGAGGTTAAAACCTTTGTACCTGCAAAATCCCTTTTTACAACATTTATCAAGTATAACACATAACAAATTAGAACATAACATCATAATCATACACGTTTCTATAGGAAACATCTACCTCAATAACTTTTAACTCCTACGACCTGAATTCCATACACCTCTATATCTTCTGGTCTCGAATACTGCTCGAGTGACTTTATTGGAAGCCCCCCAACCTCAGTACCGACAACCGCTCCATTTCATCTATACCTTCCCGGTCTCGAATACTGCTCAGGTGACTTCATCTGGAAGCCCCCAACCTCAGCAACAACAACAGTCCTACATTCCGTTCTTCCAGTTTCGAATACCGTTCAGGTGACTTCATCTGGAAGCCCCCAACCTCAGTATCGACCTCTATTCACGTAACCTTAATTCTTTAGACGTTCCATTCTATCGAACATCTCCTTAACCACCAGAGTACTACTACCCGCCCCTAGTTAGATATCCAGGTGACTCACGTGTGCTAATAAACATGATAATGTACTCATATACTGCGACAACTGAACATCCCCCAATTTACCTAGGTGTATGTATACAGGATGTACCAGCGGCGTATCCTCCACACTTTCGATATACCGGGTAATTATACTACCATGCTTGTATACAGGATGTACCAGCGGCGTATCCACCACATAATAATATAGCAAATGCATCACATGTTCTCATATAATCATACATTCTCACTTGTACGTTTATTAACAAACCCTTATCATTTGGATACCTAGTTTCAAAGCAAATAGAGCACATAACTCTAATAATCATTTCATATGCATTATTCTATCATCATCATTTCATATATAATACTAACACGTATAACTACTTGTAAGCATCTTTATAACATAACACGTATCATTTCAAACAGTTCATCAATTCATCAGTTAAGATAATCAAACTTTCAGATAAAAGCATTTAACTCAAATACTTTTTATGTAAACAGTTGAACATTGTATGTATATCAGCCCGAAAACATTAAAGCGTTTAAAACATTTAAAAGTGGGCTCGCAGAACTCACCTTATCTCTTTACTCGTTAAACTGGGACAGAACCTCCGACAGAATCCTTCGGTTAACCTAATTCGCGTATCGTATGGCATTAACACAAGGTTTAACATTATAAACATATCCTATGTTTATTTATCTCTTACATTATCTTAATAATATCTAATTATTAAGGTTTACTTCTATTAAGGTCAAAATGACTAAAATGCCCTTATAGGCAAAATATCTCTTTTTAATTGATAATATGAAGACGCGCATTCCTATAAGCAAACGCTCACTCCGGGATCGCCCAGGGAGGTATGCCATTTCCCAGTTGGGATTTATGCGACACCCTCGCTATGCCAGAAACCCCAGTGTACGCCTACCCTTCCAGTCCGCACGAACTTCTAATATCCGATTAACTTGGTATTTTCAATACTTTATCATTTACCCATTTTAACTTCATATATACTTATTATATATATAAACATGTTACCATACCAAACTTCAAGTCCCCATACCCTCCGGATTATTTTATATTAATTAATCTTATTTAGAAACCCTAATTTCATGAATTTCTCGTTTTATTATCAAAACTCATTTTTATTCAAAACCAACTTAGGGTATTATCCATTTATAATATTTTATAATGTCCTTCAAAAGATCGAAGCTTATTTCAACATCGTTTAGTCAATTTGGGCAGAACAACGTTATGAAAACCCTAATTTTGACCCGTTAACAAAACCTTTACCAAACCTTTTCCAATTGTGAAATAAACTTAGGGCTTTCTTAAAACACATTAAATTAGGATTACCTACAAAAATTCAGACCCTATCTCCCACCCGATCACCCGATTTTAGCAAAACAAGCTCAAGAACCCTAATTTTTAGATCATTTCTAGAAGCCATACTTAGACATAATATTATCAAAAACTGAAAGAGGTTATTGTTAAGCATACCAAATAAGGGATGACTGCAGAAATTTGGCTCCGGAAGCCTCACCGTTTGTGCGTATTGCTCCGACAAAGTTTCTGGTTCGGAAATGGGGTTTTCGGGTTAAGATTCAGTGAATTGGCGAGTTGTACAGATGATTTCGAGCTCCTATTTATAGCTAAAGGTGCGCCTTGATGATCTAACACGTCCCTAGGTGACTCATGATCGAAAATCGACGCGTAGGTGATCCATTTATAGCTAAAGGTGCGCCTTGATGATCTAACACGTCCCTAGCTAGACTTTGATTTTTGACATATTTAGCTCTTCTACTTTGGTTTAGTGCATTTCTAGCCCCTAAACTTCTAACCTTTCATCATTTTATGTACCAAAACCTTATAGGACATATTTATAATAATTTATAAGGTTTCTAAGGCTCAGGATTCGTACGATAACATATATATACAATTATATATATTTTCTTTATTATTACCTAATTTACGTTTTAGCCCCTCAAACTTTACAATACTTATCATTTCATCTTATAAATCATATTAAGATATATTTTTACCATATTCTAAGCCTCGAGATACTTATAATAATCATAGATATGTATAATATCCGTATACGTTTATAACTTTATAATAATTACACTTTTAGTCCTTTTACTTTTCTGTTAACTATTAACACACGTATTTACATGTATATATCCATCAATTCACACATGTATTATTATGTTAATCATATAACATATATTCATATCATACTTTATCTTCATTAACATTTAACACATTCGTTTATGCATATTTCACCATATAGGCCATCAAACATGTATATCTAACACATGCAACTTATCTAAGGCATAGTCTTACCACATTTATCAATTAAACTCACGTATTTATAATATAAACACGTATTTACTATATATATATATCATGTATCTGTGAAAATTGGGGTGTTACAGCGTGCGTGTGCGAGTTAGGGGTGCTTCGCACACCTCAGGATCCAAGGGATGTGTCCTACTAAAGGAAACAATAGTTGGTAAGGTTCCCACCTTATAAACCACTTTTGGTTTCATTCCCCAACCAATGTGGGATGAGTTAACATTCTATACTTAGCATTTTTCTCTCTAATTTTCGCAGCTTCACAAGTTGCGAGACCTCAACTTTGAGGTTCGATATCTCATTCATACGAGCTCGGATTTGGACGTGGTTTGATGCGTTGGAAAGCCCTCACAACGTACTACACAAACCCATTAAATACAGAGGCAACAACCTATGTTATCTGTATACATAGTGAAAAAACTCATTTTCCACTAGTTTTTCTCCCAAAATTCCAATAATAAAGGATAAAACTACTGGAATAAACATATAAAATATATTTGTCCCATAATAAAACCTGGATCTTTCAAATAGGGTTCGGTAATATTTTGACCCATATGGAACAAAGTTAAACATCATTAACAACAAACTAAAACTACTACCCAAAATTGAGAAGGTAAAATTTAATTAGCAGCCTCAAAATGAGAGAACGGATTTTATACTTTAACCTCAAAGAATCGTAAGCCACTAAACATGTAGTTTAAAGTGGAGCTTTCAATCTGGTAACAAAGGAAATTTTTAGGCCAATTTATGAAATTTAAACACAAAATTCTGAACGTAAATCTCTGAAGATACAGAAAAGCTAATCATACATAACAGGTAGAATTACAATCACAAAGGCCGAACTTCACATTTGTTACTTGCCCATATGAAATTTGGCTTTGTATCTGATGACGTATGTCCGGGTCGGATGACGTCACAAGAAGATAGACACACACATCCAACCCGAAACACCACACAAGTCACGAGTGTCGGTCTCGCAACCTGCCGGCCGACAGGCAACACAGGAAAGAGAGTCGGCCCTCGTCAGGGTCGACACACAATGTATGTCAAGGGTCTACTACAAAGGAGTCGACCAACCATCCGCCCAGTGTCGGCCAAAGGGCACATACGGTAGGTGACACTCGAGCACGACAAGTCCGAGACAGACACCACAGACCAATGCTCCTACAACAGCAGGTCGTCATGCCGACACCCGACCTGACTACACATTTAATGCGATTACCCAAAATGTATACTGCAGGAACTTGACACAGTCCAAGACGCAGACCTGCAGCCTACCTCATTTGGGCAATTAGCATTAATGACAATACAAGACAATGGTTGAGGGTTATAAATACACCCCAACCACCAGGTTAGATTCATTCAATGCGCTTAGCTTCGACCTGATTACACTTAATCTCTCGAAACGCATACTTATTCTCACGCCCGAGCTTGGTCGCAGGACACCCTGTCCTGCCCTCCAAGAACAACGGTGTTTCTTTGTTTTGCAGATAACAGCCGAGCCGAGACCCGCCTGACCGAAGGCTGACTGTTCTCTCTCTTTGTAGTCGTCCTATCGGAGTAGTTCGTCCTAGACTTCGGTCTATCCAGCCACTCTGGGTAGCCCGATTCTACATTGGCGCCATCCGCACGGTACTCAACACAATTTCAAAGATGCCTGGCCATCAAAAGCGAAACTCCGAAGAAGACTTCGTCACCCCAGACGGAAGAAACACGATCGGATCATCTGGCGTCACCGATCCCCAAGCTCTGACGCTCACACCAGAACTGGTGAGCCGAAACTTCCTACAGCTTCGACAGATGATGAACGAGCACGTAGCAGCCGAGAGAGCAAAAGGCATACGTGTACAACTGTCCTTCGACGACGAAAACCCCATCATCAACGACGAGATGCCGCCACCACCGGGGGGGTGACGTTAGCCAACCGAGACCGACAGCGGTCGTGACCGACATCACAGCAGTGTCGACTCAGACATCGGGACCTACAGTGTCAGCACTGACACCAGTCATCAGAGCAGGTCCCATACCGACACACAGCAACTCGGGTCCGATGCAGTTCCCATTCAACCAGCAACACTCAATGCCGTTCCCGGGGCACCAGTTTTACCCTTACCCGCCGTTCATGAACCCATATGGAGCACCAGCTTATCAGATGCCCTTATACCCACCATATGGCATGCCGCCACACCCATCAGGTCCGGCACACATGGCAAACCCAGGCACAGGCCCTCGGCCACAGCTAAATGCCAGAGTCGAAATTCCAGCGGCAAGGGCAGACGAACCAAGAGATTCCAGTGCCGATGATTTCTCTCTACCCTACATCCCGGAGGAAGAAAGCAAATTCACTGAACGAATAGAGAGCTTTGAATGCCCACCGAAGACGAAGCTGCCAAGCGCAGTAAAGACATACGATGGCAGCACCGACCCAGAGGACCACTTACACGCCTTCAAATCGGCTGCAAGTATAGAGAAGTGGTCCATTCCCGTGTGGTGCAAGATGTTTGTACAGACCCTCTCGGGTCCAGCTAGACTCTGGTTCAACTCTCTCCCTGATGGCTCGATTGACAGCTACGCTCAGCTGAAACAATTATTCTCCAAACACTTTGGCCAGCAGAAGAAGTGCACAAAAGACCCCATCGAGCTACACAATATCCGACAGGGAGACCAGGAGTCCCTCCGAGCTTTCCTTGAAAGGTACAAAACCGAATCTCTGACAATCGGCCACGCCGATGAGAGACAGAAAATCTCCGCCTTTATACATGGCTTAAGGACGAGGCAACTGATTAAATAGATGAGTGCCAGAGTTCATGCGACGATCCAGGAAGCTTTCGACCGAACCGAAGCCTTCATCCGAGGTGAGGAAGCAGCACAACTCCGAGACAAATCGTCTGTCGGACAACAGAGGCCACAAGGTCGACCACAACATAACAGGGACTCCCGCCGACCCTGGCAGTCCAGGGGAGACAGAGGAAGCCGAGACGATCGTCGACACTCCGGTTTTACACCTTACGAACGACCGTCTCCCTCTAACCAGAGGCACGATAAAAGGGACTACCCCAGCCTAACAAAAACTCCCAGGGAAATTTTGCAAACAGAAGATGCCAGTCGGCAATTTGGCAAACCACGAACAATGGGCTCCAACACGACCAACCGAAATATGGCCAAATACTGTGATTTCCACCTTGACAGAGGTCATGATACAGACGAGTGTCATCAGTTGAAGAAGGAGATCAGCCATGCAGTAAAAACAGGGCAGCTGGCACACCTGTTGAAAGAAATCAAGGAACAAAAGAACAAGAAAGAGAAGAAAAATGACAATGCCCCAATCCTAATGACACACACTTCTCGCAGCAAAAGACCGAAGCTCAGAAGAGAAAGTTGGGCCAACAAGCCAATCTTTTTCCCAGCACTAGACACGGCCGTGCCGACACTCAGCCCCATGGTCATCATCGCCAATGTGGCAGACCACGACATTCACAGAACATACATTGATGGGAGGAGTGCTTCGGAAATCATGTACAAGGCATGTTTCTCCAGACTGCCGACTCACATACAGCAACACCTCCAGCCATCTAAAACATCATTGGTCGGTTTCAGTGGAGACATGTGATAACGGTTGTCGTGACCGCTACAAATAATCCTAAACTTAAACCTATAGATAGGGTAAGTAGGGTATCAATCCAGGGGAGTTCGTGGTCACTAGTGATTTAGAATTTAACTACCTAACTAAATCAACTACCTAAACCTAGATTACTGTCACTAACCTAGATTAATCCTAAACTAAATTAATCTAATAAATTAACTAAATTTTTGCCTCTTGGCTGTTTTGATTGTTGGGGTGATCTAACTAAAGAGTAACTAACTTGAACACTAGAAATTACTTAACTATCAATGGATGAAAACTAACCACTTTTGGATCTTGGTTGGCTACCGATCTGCGCAAAACCTAATCAATTGCTAATACTACATATACATAGTCCCCAATTGCCTAATTGACCTAATATCTTAAGTTTCTAATGGGCTGATTAGTTCCTGCCGCAAGAAAGTGCTAGATCATGTCAGGGGACCACTAAAACCCTAATCTACTAGTTTAGTTAAACAAATTCAGAATGCGGGTGCTCAACGGTTGCAAGGATTCGGGAACAATTAGCAATTAACCAGTTAAGAAAAGAACAATTTCACCAACCAATCACCAAAAGCAGTTAAAGAAAATTAGCCAACAATCATGACGAGTAAATCTAATGTTGTCACTACAAGATTCATTGTTAAATAAAATTAACTAAAAAACTAACAAAGAACGATAATGACTGATGACGTTGTTCTTCTCTGATTTCCGTGGAGCAACCAGGCAGCCAAGAGGCTGCTGCCCTCGACTTCTCTTCTGCCGTTCCCCCAAAACCCACGAAGTGTTGTCCCTTGCGAACCCCCTAACTTCGAATGATTCTCCATAATATATATCTCCCATGTTGAAGCCCTCTTTTTTCTTTTAATTATTGCTTCCCAATTTCAGCCCAGTTGTTTTGTCCACATGACTAGCCCAATAATTCGTATTACATGAATATGTTAAATGAGCCCACCCATCACGTGACTTGCTTCATATATTGTTGCTGCTTCACCTTTGGTCACCATCGGTCCCGAGCTATCTAATCCGACACGCGAGAAGTTATACAACTTGATATGCAACAGCACAGATGTGTTCGCTTGGACACCGGCTGACATGACAGGGGTGCCAAGAGAAATCACTGAACACCTCCTCAAATTCGACCCAAAACAGGGACCGATAGCCCAAGCAAAACGAAGCATGGCTCGAGACCGAAGCAAAGCAGTATGTGAAGAATTGACAAAGCTAGTTAAGGCAGGGATCTGGCGAGAGGTCAAGTGGCACACCTGGATCGCCAACCCAGTCATGGTCACCAAATCCGATGGCTCATGGAGAATGTGTGTCGACTTCACCAACCTCAACAACGCATGTACGAAAGACTGCTACCCCCTGTCGGCCATAGATGCAAAAGTAGATGCCCTATCGGGCTACACATACAAGTGTTTTCTCGACGCCTACAAAGGCTACCACCAGATCAAGATGGCCGGCAAGATGAAGAAAAAACAGCCTTCCACACAGACAAGGGCATTTTCTGCTACCGAAAGATGCCCTTCGGTTTGAAAAATGTCGGGGCCACTTACCAAAGATTGATCGACCAAGTATTCGACCCGCAAATTGGCCGAAACATGGAAGCCTACGTCGACGACTTAGTCATCAAAAGCAGCACAGAAGAAACAATGATCGGCGACATTGAAGAGACATTCGGTCGACTCAGAGCTGTCAACATGAAGCTCAATCCGGCCAAATGCTCTTTCGGAATGAAGCAAGGCAAATTCTTGGGACACATAGTCACCGACCAAAACATCATGGCTAATCCTGAAAAAATAAAAGCCATAATGCAAATGAAGGCACCACAATGTCTGAAGGAGCTCCAGTGCCTGAATGGTCGACTAGCTGCCCTCCATCGCTTCATCTCGAAATTGGCAGAGAAGTCGATGCCTTTCTTTCGAACATTGAAGCAAGTGTCTGACAAAAAACAGTTCCGTCTGGACCAAAGAAGCTGATAAAGCATTCCTAGAACTGAAGCAGAGCCTCACAGCTCTCACACCGGTCACTGCACCAGCAACTGGAGAGGAAGTAATCCTTTACCTCTCTGTCGGCACCGAAGCAATAAGCTCGGTCCTATGCACCGAACGAGCCGATCAGCAGATTCCGGTCTACTTTGTGAGCAGAGCAATGAAGGACCCTGAAACCAGGTACACCAAAATTGAAAAATTATTATTAGCTCTAATCCACACTGCCCGCGTCTGCGCCGATACTTTCAGGCTTACAGGATTACAGTGCTCACAAATTACCCCCTCCGGGAAGTAATCCAAAGACCGGAGACATCAGGCCGATTCGTAAAATGGGCTATCGAACTCGGCGAGCACGAATTGCACTTCAAGCCTCGAACAGCGATCAAAGGGCAGGTGTTGGCCGACTTTATAACAGAATTGCAAGTCAGCCCCAACACCGACAAACCGGCAGTCGATGACTACCAACCTCCACCACCAATCGATGGCACCGACGTCTGGACTCTGTACACAGACGGAGCCAAAAACAGCGAAGGTTCGGGTGCCGACTTAGTCCTGATCGACCCACATGGGGTCGAAGTAACATATGCCATTCGGCTCGACTTCCCAAGTACAAACAACGAAGCTGAATACGAGGCATTGTTGGCAGGGTTGCGGTTGGCAAGAAAGATGAACGTGAAAAATGCTAGCTGCACGAGTCGACTCGCTATTGGTCACAAACCAAGTAAATGGCGAATTCGAAATTCGGGGCGAAGCAATGCAGAAATATGCCAACAAAGTGAAGGAACTAACTTCCCAGTTCGAAGGATTTGAGATCACCCAAATCCCGAGAAGTCAGAAAAAGAAAGCCGACGCGCTAAGCAAGCTTGCGTCTCTCGCATTCGCCCACCTTACAAAACAGGTGCCGGTTGAGATCATCCATAGTCGAACCGACGAGATCAAGGAGGTGCTCGAAACCGACACAGTAGTCCCCAACAGTTGGATAACACCAATCCGGGACTACTTATCACAAGGCACCCTCCCTGAGTCCTCACTAGAAGCAACAAAGCTGAAAGCCCAGGCTCAACAATATACACTTCACAATGATAAGCTTTACAAGAAGTCATACCTACAGCCGCTGCTGACATGCTTGACACCCGAAGAGGGAAACTATGTCATAAAGGAGATTCATGAAGGAATCTGTGGCACACACTCTGGCCCTCGGTCGATAGTAACCCGAATGATGACAATGGGTTATTACTGGCCGACCATGTACACCGACACCGAAAAAGAAATACAAAAGTGCCGAGGCTGTCAGATGCACGCAAGTGTACAACGTGTACCGAAACACAACCTAATACCAGTAACATCCCCATGGCCCTTCTACAAATGGGGCATCGACATTGTCGGACCCTTCCCAGAGGCACCAGGCCGAATCAAATTCCTCATTGTCGCGGTCGATTATTTCACCAAATAGCCAGAAGTAAAGGCTGTAGCTACCATCACTGGCAAGCAAGTCATTAACTTCGTCTGGGAACAAATAGTCTGTCGGTATGGCTTACCGAGGAAAGATAGTGTCGGATAATGGAAAGCAGTTCGCTGATAATCCGTTCAAAGCATGGTGCCAAGAGTTGCAGATCACACAAGTGTTCACTTCGGTCGCACACCCACAGTCGAATGGCCAGGTCGAACGGACGAACAGGTCGATTGTTTCAGGAATCAAGACTCGACTCGGTGAACAGGGGAAGAACTGGCTAAACGAATTACCAAACGTTTTATGGGCCATACGCACTACCGAGCGGACCAGCCATGGGCACACCCCATACAGCTTAACTTTCGGCTCCGAAGCTGTCATACCAGCCGAAATCGGCATGCCGACCTACCGAACCGCGAACGTATCGGAAATCCCCAATGACTCAGAGTTGCTGGTCAACTTAGCTTTAACGCAAGAACGCCGAGATATGGCTGCAATCAACGAAGCAAGATACAAAAAGCAAATGGAAAAATATTACAATCAAAAGGTCCGGGAGATCACCTTCCGACCTGGAGATTATGTTTTCCGACACAATGAAGCGAGCAGACATAGAAGATCAAGGCAAATTAGGACCAAACTGGGAAGGTCCCTACCAAGTCAGCGAGGCTCATGCCAAAGGCTCCTACAAACTAGTAACCATGGAAGGAAAGGATGTTCCCCGACACTGGAACGCAATGCAGCTCAAAAAATGTTATTTGTAAACCGAATACTCACTCTGTTCGACACGCTTATCTTAATGATACTTTAATGAAAGTCGACACAGGACTTTTTTCATTTTTATGTCTCCCTACACAAACAAGTGCGTCTCACTATAATTGCTCGAACCAACTGGCTAATGTCGGCTAGATTATAAGTAGATCACATATTACATGATTTATAGACTCATGTCAGTCATTTCGGTTACACACAACCATGACAAGATTTATCTAACTTCATAACAAGGCCGATAGAACCTTGTAGCTGTCACTTTATGGGTAGGTAACAGTGTCGGATGACCACAATGGGTAACCGACCGACCCGACACCCATCCCATAAGCGACAGTCCTCGTAAGATGGTTATCCGTACCGGGCTATACAGGGAAACGCCCCGTCGTTCATCTCTCACAGCTCTTATTAGTGGGTGACCGACACGCTCCCAAGCCTTCCAGTCGGCATGTTAACAACCGACACATGGAACATTAGGCATAAATCGGACCACATATACCGAAAGACTTCGGTCGAACCTAGGTATAAAAGCGCAAAAACATGTTTTAATTATCATACATCCATAACAAGTTTAGCAAAAACATAAGACTAAATACATTCGATACGGACACGCTCGTATCACACGCAATTGAGGTCGATAGCAAGAACATTGACGAATGTTCGCTCACTCCCTCACCTTTATTTAATAGACTCAAACATTGAGATCGATAACCGACGCTATAGATTCACACTCGGCCATCACAAGATAAAGCCGAAGCAATGAGTAACATTCTCTCGATTCATACAAACAAAGTCATTTCTATTATTGATTGTTGCAAGTACTTTGAAATAAGCATGACAAACACAATGTATAAAATATGAACATCTTTCATTAATAACAAGCCAACAGGCATTACATTACAGCCCAATCGGGTGAAAGATAAAACAACATTACAAAGCCCTATCTATACAAGATTGGTACTGGAAGAAGCATTCAGCCCATCAGGAGCCACGATCGTACCAAAAGGCTCCTCGGCCGGATAATCAATGTCGGGGTCGACAGCTTGAAACTCTGCCCGAGTCTTGTTCAAGCACTCAGACAAGCTGTCAAGATACTTGTACTTGAGCTTAGCATATTCAGTGGCCGCGTCCTTCAATCGGGCATCGGAGTCGTGGTTATAATACTTACCCTCGGCTATCGGCTTCTTGGCAGTAGCATGCTCGAAACCGGCAACAAAACCCAAATGGGCCCCCCTCTTCATCACGGCGCTTTGAAGCTTACCGAGCCTAGTCTTAAAAGGTCGACTGCCAAGCAACCGACCGACAATGAAAGATGGCCCCTCTTCAATAAACCACTGCCGGTCATCACCTAGAACTTTGGCTTGGGTCTGAGCACCCTTGTACAAATCCGATAGCCGATCCTTCTCGATCTTCAACTTCTCAAGATCAGCGGTTAACCCTTTCACCTCGGCCGAGTGACGAGCAGCGTCGTCATCACATCGCTTCCGAAGATCACCAAGGGTGACCTCATGCTCCCTCGCCGATGCCTGGAGGGCAGACAGAGCTTCGGCATCGGCCTGCCTTCCTGCCTTGAGATCGGCAACCTCTCTCTCTAAGGCCGAAACCTTATCAAAGTCGACACTGGCATAAGTTATCCTCAGGTCACCGATCTCCTTCTTCAACTGTCCAACTTCGGCCCTCTTGGCCGAAAAGCGAGACCTCAAGCTATTTAGGCTCTTCTCCAACCTGGCATTGCGCCGAACCATGCCGATGCCGGCGACGTAGGCGTGGGTAAATTTAAACGTTGCCCTTCGGCGAGCCTTCTCCGGCGTTTCCTTGTCAAGCTCAGCACGAGCACCCGTCGGGATGCTCAGGTGAGACAAACTCTCGGCACAATCTTGTAGTTTCAAGCCGAGAGCCGTTAGTTATCTGCCATTCTGGCACAAACACTTGCTCAGCAGTGGCAGGATCAACCTCTTGAATAGGCGACGAGGCAAAGTCGCTGTCGTCCACGACAAAAGTGTCGGCCTTCGGATCCGAAGAACGTGCAGACTGTCTCAGTTGGTCAAGCACTGCCTTCCGACCAACATCAGTAAATTGAGACCCTTGAGCCTGCAAGTCAAGGATAAAACTGTCATAATCACCAGACAGTCGAGAGCCATACAAAGGAGAGGGAGAAATGCTTACACTAGCCGCCGCATCATCGGCTTTCTTCTTCCTCTTATCAGTAAGAGAAATCTCCCCCTCCTCTGGCTCCTCCTCACCTTCACCGCCCAAAGATAAAATGTCAACTTCCGAATCCGAAGCCTCATCGCGAAGCTTGGTTACCTGCTTCTTGGTCGAACCCCCTCTACGCACTGCCACCGTCTTCTGCCGGCGGCTGCTCTCGGCATCCTTACTCCCGGACTCGACGTCAAACACTTTCCTCTTCCGGGAACCTTTATCTTTTTTCGTCTTGCCAGTTTCTTCGTCGGCAAGGACGTTAGTCTCACCACCGAGAGCAGACCCAATCAAAGTCCTATTACCATCAGTAATAATGAAGTCCTCATACCGACGCCCAGTAGTCTCGACAACAGGGCTCCTTTCGCCTTCGCCCAGCGGCTTGCTCCCTTGAACGACATCGGACGGATCGTCCAAAGTAATAAAATCCAGAATGTCCATATCTGCACAAGGAAACAAACAAGATTAGCAAAATAACAAGAAGAATAACAGACAACAATTAAAGAAAAGGTCGACAGGGTATTACCCCGACCCTCAAGCGTAAAACACGGTTTCTCTGTTGTCGACAACCAGTTGCGACTCAAACCAGTCAATATTAATACCCTCTCGGGGTACTTCCTCAAGGGGAGACTCAGCGCCGTCAGTCGCCTCACCGTCTCCATATCAAACCCCAACTCTAGACGCTTCCCCTTCTTCACCTTAGTCGACTTCCAGGGGAGGTCAACACCCATAATTTTATCAGACACAAAAAAGAATTTATCCTTAAAATCCTTCAAGTTCGTCGGCAACCAACCCAGATAACATGGGCTAACAGACCCATCGTCGTACCTCTCCCGACGTTGTTCAAAACAAAACCAATCTCCCTGATGGTTTATCCTATAAAACCGATGGAAGACACCGAATTTCGGCTCTTTGCCCAAGGCCCAGCACGTCGCCTCGAAATGGGTCACCCTCAGAATAGCATTTGGGTGCAATTGACTAACGTGGACCATGTTATGCTTTAAGACGCTTATAAAGAATTTAGTCAAAGGAATCCTCAACTGGCCGACGCTAAAAGACTTGGTATACAGACCGACCATGTTATCAGGAGGGGTCCTAATGGATTGGGTCGACGTCGGAAGTATAGGGTTCAGCTTGGCGGAAATACCGAAGCGCTCAATGTGTTCGTCTAACTCCGCTTGACTAAGCGTAGATCTAAAATCCCTAATCCCTAAGGGCGCCATAAAAGACGAGATGATATAAAGATCAGAAGAAGGAACGTACCGGCTGAAAGCAAGAAGACGACGAATAGATGCGCTAAAAGCGAGTCGAAAAACCGAAGCAGAAGGATCAGTCGAAGGAAATTGGAGTAAAAACGAGAATCGCTGTGGTAAAGAAAAAAGAAAATGAAAGGTAAAAGAGGTATTTATAGGCAAAAAGCCCTAATCGACGGTTGAGTTACCGCCCGTCCCATCAGAGTATGTCACCAAAGCCCACAAAAGGCCCAGCCGACACCAGAGACATGTCGCCGATAAGCCGAAGTAAAAACAACTGTCCTCTTAGTCCGATAGTGATGTCCAGACCACCACATACCAGACTGCGGGGTGATGACGTATGTCCGGGTCGGATGACGTCACAAGAAGATAGACACACACATCCAACCTGAAACACCACACAAGTCACGAGTGTCGGCCTCGCAACCTGCCGGACGACAGAGCAACACAGGAAAGAGAGTCGGCCCTTGTCAGGGTCGACACACAATGTATGTCAAGGGTCGACTACAAAGGAGTCGACCAACCATCCGCCCAGTGTCGGCCAAAGGGCACATACGGTAGCCGACACTCGAGCACGACAAGTCCGAGACGGACACCACAGACCAACGCTCCTACAACAACAGGTCGGCGTGCCGACACCCGACCTGACTACACATTTAATGCGATTACCCAAAATGTATACTGCGGGAACTTGACACAATCCAAGACGTAGACCTGCAGCCTACCTCCTTTGGGAAATTAGCATTAATGACAATACAAGACAAAGGTTGAGGGTTTTAAATACACCCCAACCACCAGGTTAGATTCATTCAATGCGCTTAGCTTCGACCTGATTACACTTAATCTCTCGAAACACATACTTATTCTCACGCCCGAGCTTGGTCGCAGGACACCCTGTCCTGCCCTCCAAGAACAACGGTGTTTCTTTGTTTTGCAGATAACAGCCGAGCCGAGACCCGCCTGACCGAAGGCTGACTGTTCTCTCTCATTTGTAGTCGTTCCTATCGGAGTAGTTCGTCCTAGACTTCGGTCTATCCAGCCACTCTCGGTAGCCCGATTCTACAGTATCATTGTTGTGAGCCAATGGTTTGTCTGTTACACAACTTAATTCCATATTCAAGCATCATGAGTGGTCTATTTCTTTGGCCCAGAATCCTATTTCTAGACAACAATGTATAGAGGCAGTTATTGTAGTTACAAATCTAATAAAAAGCATTGGAAAATTAATAAGATGCATAGAAAGTTAGAAGAATATATTCCATTATGTTTAAAGGGCGAGGACAGCAAAATACTGAACATGTATATAACCCACATTTAAAGTTGTGGATGAAAACATACCAAATTCTTCTGCTCAAATTTAGATGGTTCTGAAAATCATTTGTTGTTTTTTCTGGAATCTGCCCCGGGTAGACATGTTAACTGCAGTAGAATTAAACAAAATCACTAAGGATTATAATTTGTATAAAGAGATCAAAAACTGTAAATGGTTTTGCACATGTATACATGTAAAGCATACATACATTATTAGCCATATAAATAAACTGATGTATGTAATTCAAGTACAAATGAAACAGTTTGAGGGTTTGCACAATTTCCCTTATCTCCCTGAAATCCAATATGAAATCAAATGTCAATAAATTAGTAAAACACCAACTCCGATCAAATAGTGTTAGGTAGGTGATAGATATAAGATCGGAAAGCTAGCATCATTAACAGAACCGGAAGAAAACTTACACAATCGGTACTTTTTTTAGTGAAGCGGTGAGATTCAGAGTTAATTGAAGAAGAATAGAGATTCAAAGACGAATAGGAAATTAGGGTTTACCTTATCCTCTTGCGATATGAGTTGGCGGTTGTGGGACAAGGGGAAGATTCGATTGATATTGCCGCCTAACTAACAGGGACGAGAATAGGCTGTAATGCGCCGTCGATTCTCAGATTGATTTTCAGGCCGCCTGGAAGAAGGTAGAAACAACGAAGAAGTTTGGATAAAAGAGAAAGTGCGCCGGCCGTTCTGGTGATGTGGAAGGGGTAGAGAAGCGAAATTCTGGTGACATGGAAGGGCTAGAGAAGGTAAAAGCGCAAAGAAAACGACACGTAAAGCATGACGTGGTTGCTTGAGAAAGGCACAACAAAAAATAGGTCTTTAGCCGGGTAAAAAATATAAGTAAAGATCGAACACGGGTGTGGAGGCCGGCAAACCTAAAGAAGAACCGTTGAGGCAAGCACAAAATCTTTACAAGAATTGGTTTAAAATTTATAAGACATGAAAAGGTCAACATGCTAGCAAGCTAGCAGGCTTGTACCGGATGTTGACCAGCCCAATAAGATATAGGTAATTTTATAATAAAATATATAAT
Source organism: Deinandra increscens subsp. villosa (assembly GCA_039602395.1). Taxonomy (NCBI): domain Eukaryota; kingdom Viridiplantae; phylum Streptophyta; class Magnoliopsida; order Asterales; family Asteraceae; genus Deinandra; species Deinandra increscens. The sequence goes on along the minus strand of JBCNJP010000008.1, from coordinate 2,552,304 downwards.
AAATATTTTTTTTAAGTACGTCACATGCATACCGTACATACACATATAAAATTATTATTGTTATATTAATAATAATAATTATTATTATTATAATAATATTACTAATTATAATTATTATAATAATACTAATTGTTATTATTACATATAAATAAATAATACAAATAAAATATAAAAAAAAACTTTCAAGGTGACATAAAGGGTTGAAGGTGACATATATGACTCCCTATAAGAGATTCAGCTCTTCAACCGATTGATCACCTACTAGGAAAAATTAAAGGTTCATTATGTCTGACACTCTAGATTCTTACGTCTGATGCTGAAGTGCAGACCTTTAGGTCACTCATGGGTCTCTACGTGACCCCTAGGGCAGGAGTTTTAGTGGGCGCACTCGTTCTATGCGTGAACGTTTGGGCTTAAGGTGAGGTTTTCTTAGAGACACCCCTCTGTATACGTGACCTCAAGACCTCTAAGAGACCTCTAGATCTAGGTCAGGTGTATCTAATAAAAAAAAAGGATGTCTCTAATAAAACCAATTTTTTTAATCCGGTTATTATATGATTCCCACTCCGTTGGTGAATAAGAAAGAAAATGCCATCTTCATCCATAATTCCATACTATCACTTTCAAATGCTGATAATGTGCACATGCATGTACAAAAAGCACGTGCTCTATATTCTATATACAATCAATATACATACATATCTTATTTATATATATATATATATATATATATATTATTATTATTAGAAGTTCCAAAGGTAGGATGGATCCTGCGAGTCAACCCCGTCATAAACAACCTCTTCCTCATAATCAACCTGGGGCTGAAGGGGCATGAAGTAGTCATCAAAGCCTGGAAATATCCCAAAATCCGGAATTCCGCCGTTTATATCATCACCTGCTGATGACAATACGACATCCGTAGTAGACGTGTAACTACTAGAAACTTGCAAGGGATCTTGCAACAACTCATGTGATGATAATGATGACGATGGTGGGACGTAAGAGTTTGCGAAGTGAGCAGCGGCCGCTTGTATCTGGGAAGGGTCAAGGTCAGTACCGCCGCCGGGGATGTTGGGAGGTTGATCGGGGAAGTTGAAGTTGGCGTTGCTTCCCCTTAGACAAAACTGGGCAGCATCGAAAGCGCGGGCTGCTTTTTCGGGTGAATCGTAGGAGCCTAACCAGATTCTGTTGCGGCTGTTGGGCAGCCTGATCTCGGACACCCATTTCCCCCATTTCCGCTTCCGAACACCCCTGTAGTTTGCGTCATTGCTCCGGCTCTTGTCAGTACTCTCCATAACAGACATATATATATATATATATATATATGTGTTGGGTGGTTTAATTGTGTAATTTGAGTATTTATAGTTTCCTGCAGAGACAAGTCAAGGGGGCCGCGTTAATCTAGAAACAAGAGTGAATTGAGTTGAATGCCAGATGGCACATATTTATTTGTCTTTCTACCAATACAAATTTCATTTGTCTTTCATCCCATTGATCCATGGAATGTTTGGTCCCCTTCCCATTACTATGCTTGGTAGTCTATTTCATACTTCACATCCGTCCGGTCAATTTCAGATATAACCAAATTTGGTTAAAAGTATGTACTCAGTGTCTTAATTGCTAGGAAACATTGTGTTTTGTATATATATAGGATAATAACTCTATACCTATCCTTCTCTTATCTTATAAATTATTGTGAGTGAAATATTTACCACGAATATATAATTACACATCTATGTTTTGATTTGTAAAAATAACTATGATCTCAATGCTTGTATCATTAACTATCAAGATGAGTAAAAAATGTTTCGGAATACAATAAATATAAGAATATAGAAGATTTTTTTTTTTAAATATATTATGAACTTACAATAAGATTACCATTTATAAAAGAAGAATCTGAAAAACTGTTAGAAGTAGAAAAAGTTGATGGCTTGATGGCCATGCTTTACACGGTTCATTATACTATTTATAATTTCTAAACAATTTCCAAATTAAGATGAATTAGTTTTCGGGCATGACTATGACCAAGTCACATGGCTTTAGTGATTTGATGTCACGTGACTCGGATTTTTATTATTATTATTTGAGGACGTGGGTCCGTATCAGGCTAACTACATGGACTAAGAGCTCTTATATAGTCCGGCCCAATACAGCCCACTACTTCCTCCTTGATGGCTCATACCAGGTTCGGCCCACCAGGCCCAATCTGGCCCATCACTATCCCTATATAAGGAGGCTTGCTCCCTCCTTGAAAGGGTTCCTGCTTCATCCCACTTGGCCTGGTCCAGCCTTCATGCCCCGGTCCTTCCTACTTGGGCTGGTCCAGCCTATTTGGTCTGGTCCAGCCTACATGGCCGCGCCACCTTCAGGCCTACATGGTCGTGCCACCTTCACGCCTACATGGCCGTGCCACCTTCACGCCTACATGGTCGTGCCACCTTCAGGCCTACAGCGCCGCACTACCTTCTGGCCTACTACCCTCAAGCCTACATGGCCGCACTACCTGCTCAGCCAATCTCCTTCATCCTACTTGGATGATCCTTTTCATCCCACATGCTACCACATACATACATATACATATATACATACTATATACATACAGTCTTACTGACTTGACCGTCAGAGGGTGGTCCAGAGACCCCGGTCTCTGGTCCCCTTCTAACGGGTTCCCTTCATGTTACAGGTACTATCAAGACCCGGGAGAGACAGATCTTCCTAGCCCGGCTCGGAGGCTCGCCACATCTCTCCCGTGCAGTGGATCGGCCCGGTGCCCTCGTGGCTCGTCCTTGGCCATGCCACTCCGACCACCCGGGACACCCCGTTTCTACATTGGCGCCATCCGTGGGACCACGAAGAAATCATACTTTGTGGTCCCAACTCTGAACGTAACGACTAGAACTGATAATCCCGTGTCTCACGTTATATCTCGACCTCGATTCAAGGTTCTGTTTACACAGATTCCATACCTTCTTACTTAATCATAACACGATAAGGCCTTGTGTTATCTAACATCCACAGATCTAGAGATGTCTACAAGCTACATGTATTTGGGGTTCGGAATAATCTCTGTATTCAGCCTGAACCCACAAGTTGGTAGTATATATACATACATCTCTGTCATGACTTTGGACATGCGCATGATATTGCAAATCCTTTCTTACTTTCAAGAATATTATACTAATGATAAACCATGTGCATTCTGACAAATATCGCAGGCCTATTTCTATATGATGTGCCTTGTCTCCATTAAAGAGACACCCCTACATACACAGTGTCACATTGCGAGGTTTTCCTACCTTTTATGAAATGATATGGCGGATCATTTGCAGGTCAAAAACCATATTTCCCGGTTCAGCTCCAGGCGGAGTTTTATCCGAATAGTACCATGTACATTTTCAGATGACATGCCACCCGGGAGAGATTATTATTAATTTTATTCGAATGTCTCACCGGCCATCGCATAGCCTTATCTGTCGGAACTCGTTCTTGTTTCCGAGCAAATCTATTACCGGACGGCATCTCATACGGGTGCCCTTCTCCGGTTCGGCCATCCCCAGATCTGACCAGTATTCTCGGGGCATCTATTACAGGTTGATGAGCTTTTCCGAGTAACAACTATTCCGAACGGTAATCTTCTCCGGGATACACATATCCCCAGACCTCGTCTTCCCCAGATCAACTCCTCCGGACGGCTATTCACCTAATTGATCAGACAACTGCTTCTGGATTTCACTCTCTCCGGCACATCACCTACGTATTATGGTCTTTCTGACCGTACGGCCACCTTGTTTATCAGACTACATCTTCACATCATGTACTTGCCGAATGGCACACTTCCCCGGTAGCATGACAGCACAATCCAGATGAAAGGGGTTGCGGGGTTGCCCTTCATCTAGGTTAAGTGATAGAATCTCCTTCTCCAGTGGCCGCCCGGCTAACCAGACATTTATTTTGATCCGGCAGATCTCAATACCAAACACTTACAGAATCTCCAAAGCCAGCGACATTATGACTTCCTTGTATCCGGCATGGATCTCTTAGGTGTGGTGCGATACCGGGCGGCTAATACCGTCAACCGCAAGACCAGACAACTATTATTCGGACGGACAAACCCCGAGTGTCTCTTCTCCGGCCCGGCCTTCTCCGGTCCTTGCACAACGACATCTTTTTCGGGTTTCATCCGAGCGATAATATACGATGAACTAGTCAACGATTGTGCACACTTTGACACGGACAATTTTCGCCTTCTTTAGAGAATTAGAGGGTACTACTGTTACGGGCGACAATGGTCGGACACTCATTTTGGTCCCACAAGATTTGTGCAACATTCACTGTAGATTGCCGACAACACATCGTGAATTTATAATAAGCAGTCACACATAACTGCACCTCAAAAAGATTATGATAGAATGGCTCTGCCACTATACATCATCTTCTCCGGGCTCACATGCCTCACCGGACGGGTGTCACATTTTGGATTACCTACTTTGACAAACTGTTAATCTTGCTGAATTATTTCTGACAAGGGGTTATTCACCTTGCCGACTATCTTCTCTACCGGACTCGTCGGACGTTTATTTCGGCCCGGCAAGGCCCCTGCGAGCAGGAGCGGAACTAGAATTTTTTTTGAGGAGGTCCACAAATTTTTTCGACAAAGTCATTTAATTGTATCATTTAATTGCATTTGTATTATAATAAAATTGATTACTTTATACTTGATAAAAAAAATTGCATTAAAATTAATAAAACAAAATTGGGAAAAACGAAATGCACAGGGCAGCAGCCTCGATAACCTTATAACTAACTTATTTAATTATGTATTTAATTGCATTAGTAACTCACTTAACTGTATTAAAATCAATAAAATAAAATTGGAAAAAAACGAAATATGCAGAATAGGAAGCTCGAACTTGCGACCTTTAAATTTACGGCGGAATTTCTTACCACCAAGCTGCTGGAGAGATTTGTTCTTGCTTTATCAAACTATGTATTTATTAACTTCCCAATCACAGAAAATAGTAATTTATAAAACTGTTCATATAATTTTCACTTTGCGTACGAAGTTGAGGGGGTCCACGGGGACCCCTGGGCCTATTATAGGTCCGCCCCTGTAGTCTGCGAGGCTGCCGCACTTATTACCGGTCATATTTTTATCATCCGTCTACACCGAATGATAAAAACTCATCTCATTTATTAAAAGAAAAGTCAGATAAAGCTTCGGAGGACAATCTCCTTCGGATTATATATCTCGCCGGGCGGTGATTTCGTGCTCGGGCAATCTCTATTTTCAAAACTTCTTGTTGCGGGAACATGCCGGAGTTATGTTTATTAAACTCATGTGTAGGCTGGGCGCTCTGCATCTTTCCGAACGTCATCTTATCTAACAACTCGGGCGGATTGCACCTTCTGACAACAGTTATTCCCGACGAAGAGTATTTGGCCGAACGACAACTTTTCCGGACGGCAATGAATCCAGATAAGCATCACCCCTCCCCCCGGGTTGAAGTGTCGTCGAAATGAAGCGTGTAGCTCCAAACGGGTGGCCGGATCAAACCTACACTTCTCTCGGGACAATCGGTTCCGGACGAGTCTCGAACACTGGACCGTTATTCTCCTTCGCCGAATGATCAGCTCCGGGTAGCTGCATATCATGCCACCTCCACCGGACCGCACCCACCCGCTATGGTCTCGTCTGCTCCGGTTACACCCACCCCTGACATCGCCGGTTTTTAGTCTAAACACTTAAATACACTACGGATTTTAGTTGGGTTGCTTCCAGACATTAATTCCATTTTGATTGGATTGCTGGTATTACAAATAATGACAATTGCTGTCATTTTTGGGAACTCTCAAAAAAAAAAAGATACCGGACAAACCCCACACTACTTGAATTTGTCAATTCTAACACCTATTTATTGATATATACATTACACTCCTTCAAATTATTTCTCTTGCTACACATGCTAAGGAAAAGGAGAAAACATACACACATCAACATACGATGCGCATAACAATTACAGTTCAATGCTTCTAACATGAGTTACCAACTTTGGACTGGCGGACTAGTACGGCATAACACCATTACGGCCAATACGGCTACACGGCTTCTGGAAATTCTTAAGGAGTTTCACCCCTATTTAGGACGCTCGTCTAATCAGCTAGCAGACATATTATTTCTTCGGACATTCCAAGCTGAAGGATTAATTATTACTCACTCGATTATTAAATGGCACTCGTGAGTGCCAAACGACTACTCCGTGTTGCCACAAACAACATGGGAGTATTTTTAACCGCGAAGAACAATTATCACGAATGGCAGGCATCATTTAGCATCGCCCTTATTATTATCATCAACAAAGATATATACATTCTATTTACCTACCGTGATGAATGGTTAACGCTTACATCAAGCCATATTCAGTGTTCATCTTATTATTATCAAAGTCGATCGACTTGACACACGTATATTATTATACAAAAATCATACGTGCAGATATTATTACCTCCTTCTAATCTGAAGGACATTATTATCATCACCCGTTCGGGTCAGATATTATTCATCCTCAACGTTATACTCAAGCATCAATCTGTTGCTATTATTATCAACAAAGACGTAATACACATGTTCTTTCATCATCATGTATATCCTCTAGAGTTGAAGGAAGACATCACATTTTACTGGTTATAGTGGTCTACTACCACATACACCGGTCCTACTACCATTATTGAACGCTACAAGTCGTTCGGTCTAATTATTTCGGATCAGGCAATTATATGGCATTCTTTACTTTGGCATCTTATGACATCGACCAATGGTCAGCAGGTTCTATTATCTTTACCTCCGACTATTTATCTGCATTCAATTACAAGTCTTTAATTATGGCACACCCATAAACTACGACTTTTCATATAAGTACACTTGACGTATTTATGCTTGCAAATTAACAATTTATTTTGCAGAGTCATTACTTATATGATTATTTTGGTGGTTCCGGCCGTACGGCCACCACCACTTAGTATTTTATTTTAAGTGGTCTCGGTCTTACGCCGACAGCTAATATTATTATTTTGGTGGTTCCGACCGTACGGCCACCACCATTTATTTTAAGTGGTCTCGGTCTTAAGCCGACCACTAATATGATTACTTTGGTTGTTCCGGCCGTACGGCTGGTTCACCACTTATCATTGTATTTCAGTGGTTCGAGTTTACACTCGAACCACTCCTTACATTATTATTTTGGTGGTTCCAGTCGTACGACCACCACCACTTACTATTTTATTTAAATGCTTCTGGTCTTACGCCGAACCGTCACTTACATTATTGTTTTGATGACTTTGGTCGTACGACCGAATCACCACAAATTATAATAGGCAACATACCTATTACACAGCCGAACGGCTTAAAAACAAAATAAACGTCCCTCGCATCTCGGTATACCTTCCGGCCAACGCATATACTGCAACAGGCCGAAGGATATATCTAGGTGATGACACAACATTCGACAGGCCAACCGACGGCCGGGGCACATGGAGGAAGCCGCTGGACTAGCCAGTTGACAACCTCCACCCAACACTCAGTGGGTGACCCGCACATGTTGACCAAGCCGCACAGACTCTAACGGTCCGGCGCTCTAATGGCCTACACAGCAGTACCACACATACCATGGTTAAACACTCTTCCTCTAACAAGGAACTGACAAGTGGATGGTACATCCACTACTTAACAAGTGGTCCTAGGTCTTAGACTCGAACCACCACATATAGATAATGGACTACACATCCATACATAATGGACTACACATCCATACATTGTGGACGTAGGTCACGCGACCGAACCACCCATCCTCCGACAACTTACAGTGGTCTTGGCGAAGCGCCGAATCACAACCTCCAAAACTTACAAACCCTAATAACCCCTCCTACCATATATCCTATACAAACTGCGCATAACCAACAACCATCATACCTTGTACACATGTTACACCCAAACCGTCACGATGAACATCGGTCCCTCACCAAAGATCCAAACAATGCAAGAACACATGCATCCAGGCAAGCCCATTCAGAACAAGTCTCCGAACAAGAAAAAAGGTAAAGTACTAACATTTTGTGCAGGGTTCAACGCAGAAAAGAAAGCAAGACGATTAGAGCTACAAGATAAGTCTAGCATGGTATAGTTAGGACTATACCATACTAGACTGGGGGGCTGATGACGTGGGTCCGTATCGGGCTAACTACATGGGCTAAGGGCTCTTATATAGTCCGGCCCAATACAACCCACTACTTCCTCCTTGATGGCTCATACCAGGTTCGGCCCACCAGGCCCAATCTGGCCCATCACCTATCCCTATATAAGGAGGCTCACTCCCTCCTTGAAAGGGTTCCTGCTTCATCCCACTTGGGCTGCTTCATCCCACTTGGCCTGGTCCAGCCTTCATGCCCCGGTCCTTCCTACTTGGGCTGGTCCAGCCTATTTGGTCTGGTCCAGCCTACATGGCCGCGCCACCTTCAGGCCTACATGGCCGCGCCACCTTCAGGCCTACATGGCCGTGCCACCTTCACGCCTACATGGCCGCGCCACCTTCAGGCCTACATGGCCGTGCCACCTTCACGCCTACATGGTCGTGCCACCTTCAGGCCTACAGCGCCGCACTACCTTCTGGCCTACTACCCTCAAGCCTACATGGCCGCACTACCTGCTCAGCCAATCTCCTTCATCCTACTTGGATGATCCTCTTCATCCCACATGCTACCACATACATACATATACATATATACATACTATATACATACAGTCTTACTGACTTGACCGTCGGAGGGTGGTCCAGAGACCCCGGTCTCTGGTCCCCTTCTAACGGGTTCCCTTCATGTTGCAGGTACTAGTCAAGACCCGGGAGAGACGGATCTTCCTAGCCCGGCTCGGAGGCTCGCCACATCTCTCCCATGCAGTGGATCGGCCCGGTGCCCTGGTGGCTCGTCCTTGGCCATGCCACTCTCGACCACCCGGGACACCCCGTTTCTACATTATTTAAAAAAAAAGTGTCCCCTTTATACATAAACGTTTGTAAACGAGAAAATTGGAATTAAATAATCCAAGTTATTTGGTATTGGCGGATAATAATCCGAGTTCCAATATTGGCCTACAATAATCCCAATTATTTGGGTCTTGGAATTCATTGGGCCGCCGTTAATTTTTCACTAACTCCGTTAGTTGTGTGCTGACGTGGCACATGCCACGTCAGCAAGTATGATGCCACATCACCTGCCACGTCAGCAAAAATGATGCCACATCACATGCCACGTCAGCAAGTACTAGCGGAGTTAGTGAAAAATTAACGGCGGCTCAATGAATTCCAAGACCCAAATAATTGGGATTATTGTAGGCCAATATTGGAACTCGGATTATTATCCGCCAATACCCAATAACTTGGATTATTTAATTCCAATTTTCCTTGTAAACGTCACATAATTAACAAGAGAGTTAGATAGTAGAGTGGGTAGAGCCATGTGACGTGACTCTTAAGTCATCGCTTCGGTTCTTTGAGTGTTCGACTTCTAATTTGTTTTCTTAGATAAACTTTTTGTTTTATTTCTCTTTCTTTTAGGTTTTCTTCGGTTTAGTTTCACGTACACCGTTGCATTTACATTTCTATTTTTTATTTTCTTTATTTTTTTATTTAACGTCATTAAATAGTTATTTTGTATTTGTATTTTTTTATGTCGTACTTTAGCAATACAACTGATTTATATATAGGAGACCGTTCGTAAAATTAAATAAATATAACACTTTTGATTATATAGGCGATCACAAAGAAAATAACATAAATGCAATTCCCTCTTAGTACATGACAACCAAATGTACAACTTTATATGCCCACCTTACAAGTTGTTATGCGTTTTCTTCTTTTGGTTTTGAACCGGGTTTTTCTTCTTGTTTTTGTTTACCGGTTATTTTAAGTGGTTTACACGTGTTTATTTGTGAAGTGTTTTTGTTTATGACGTGTGGTTTTATCCGGCTATATATTTGGTTCGCTGCGAGCTTTCTCCTTTTGGTCTTCGCTTCGGTTCTTCGTAGGTATGTTTGCTTTGTGAATCGATTGTTCTCATGAGATCATGAGATTTTTGATCCTCCATCTTCTGTGTTGTTTTGTGTCGTTGTTAAAATTGTCGTTGTTAGAAAAAAAAGGTAAAAAAATAACTCAAAATATTTATTAGAATTGTTACACAAATAACCCTAACTTTACCTACAAGACTTGTAAATCAAGTCATTCATAGGAATCATATACCAACTCTAAATACAATTAAATAAAACATATTATTTATTTAATTGACTAATTACACTTAGGCCCCTAACCAACTTTCTAGTAGACAACCTCCCCTCATGCCGACTTGCATGTTTGAGGGTCTTGAATTAACGTCGGTCCAACATTCACCCCCCCTAATTCGAGACCCAAATTAGAGAGGTCTTCAACACCAACAAGATCTCGCATCTTTGTGAACTTCAACCTTGCTTCTCGTATCCTCTCAACGCCTACAAACCGAGTCTTTAATGCATCCTATGTCTCCTTTG
>JBCNJP010000008.1:2440908-2541231 GCA_039602395.1 Deinandra increscens subsp. villosa | reverse complement strand
ATTCTGGAACAATTTCATAAATTGATTGATTTGCTATAAACTGGTAATCCGAAGCTCTGATTTTGGAACAAATTTGTTCTGTGATTATAATGGACTGTTTGGAACTAAGTTGAAGTGTTTGTATAACACTTAGCTAATTGATTAGTTCGAAAGTCCTTGATCGATGATACGGGTGATCCTATGGATATCCGATGTGAAATTGATGTGTTGTTGTTTTGCCTGGTAATATAAATCAGTAGCTTAGTGCTAATTTGTGGTTATGATGAATGTATTTGGGTGACTCATATCTAGGTGGTGGTGAATAGAGAGTTCAGCTTTGTAAGCCCTGCATACATGTGAGTACCGTTAGCTTCCCCTCTTTTAAGTTATTTTAAATGTTTTAGGGTATACATGAACTATCTTGACTGCTTATTCTCTATTACTATACTTTGTATGTGTTTGCTAGTTGGGTGAGTCGTATGCTGGGTAGTAAACTATCAAGAGGATGCTACTCTGGTCATTAGGGGTTAGTGGATGCCACGAGGTGTATAAGGGAGCCTAATAGTTGATTAGGTAGGAATTAGTTGGCCTCACATCCATGAGTTGTCATGATATTAAGTTATCAAGCAAGAGTGTGTCGTTATATGCCTAAACATGTGAGAGGGTGCACAGGGGCACGCGTCTGTGTTATGCCGGATTGAGTGATGACTTAGGGCATACTGCCAATAGACTCATATAGGGTATTAATAATGAGAACTAAGAACTTTTGATTGTACTTTTTTCTGTGGACCCACGAACAACTTTATAGTTGTTGACTTGTTTTAGTTAATGTTGCAAGTAAGTAGTTATTTAAAGCAGGTTATTAGTCGGGTGGAAGGGATTATTGTTGAGAACTAGTGAAGGAGGGTTTGGGCCTTTGATTACTTAATCTGATTTTGTGACCTACTGTCTCTATTGTTGATTCTAGTATCTTGAGCTCTTATTTTGCGTTTTAGATTACCTGGGACCGAACTTTGTAAAGTTATTGGGTGTAGAACCTTCTATCTTTTATATAGTATTTAAGTGGACAGTCGTTTGTATTGGGTTGTTTGTTGTGTGTGATGTTGCGTACTCTGATTTTTAATCTGATGCTTTCGCAGGACCTAACACGAACAGCCGGCCCCACACCCGAACTTTCCGCTCTTGGAAAAGGGCAGAAAGTGGGGTGTGAAAGCAATTTCATGAAATAATACCAACACGACTACACAATCAGCTTTTCATAAGTGAAAATTTATTCCCATTGTGATTTTTCTTTCCATTTCTTCTTAAAACGACAAGAAAGTACATACCCCTGGTTTACAGAGTGTGAGAAATACAGTTAGTTGAGGATTATGGTATATATTTAGAAATTATATATATAGTATATTAATTTGAGTTGAAATGAACACTGATTCTGAGATAAATGATGAGAATGAAACAATTGATTAACACGATGCCAGAACCTATTCCATTGACTTAAGACTGGCTCCGTATCATGAACTCTGATCCAAGAAACTGTAACGTCTTCCTCTTTTTGTTGGGACCAAGGTGGTGTACCATTTGAAAACTAAATTTGCTAGGGTAACTAACATGGGATGTGAAGACTCCCCACTATTAATTAATAGGGAACGTAATAATTTTAAAAGTATTAAAATAATTAATACAAAAAAAAATAAGAAAAAAATGTTCTGTGTTTTAAAACTAATAAGAAAAAGGCTAAGAATAACGTTTTATTTTTAACAAAAAAAATATTTAATTTATATAATTGTCGTACCAGTCAATGACCATTTAAAAGCTCGTCAATAACGATGAGGTCAACGACCTTGGAGTGGGTTCATAACTATATTTTTATTCTGGTTTTTTTATTAAACAAATTAGATTTCCACGGTCGCCGGCGACCCCAGATAACATCATCAAAGGTTGTCAGGCGGTCGTGACTGACCGTTCAGGTGCAGCAAATTAACGATCATGGTCGGCAGTAGACGGTCGTCGGCGACCTTAACTGCTGAAGTTAGAGCGTATTATTGGTTCACGCTGACGGCCGTCCGACCACAACCTAGGATCGTCTTCGACGTGGATTGGCAGCTAGTTTGGGAACATTGACTTTCAAACGGCTAAGACGTGACAAAAAAATGTCAACAGTGGTCATTTTGATCATTTCCCATAATTAAAGTAGTGTATCCTCTTTGCACTACTAGAAAAATGGCCTTTAATGACACACTGATTGTATGACGCGCAAATTTGAGTTTCATAAAAACTGTCATAATTTCATAGTAGATGGCGCACATTTTTATGTATCATAAATAACTGTCATAAATAACAGTCATAAAGAAAAAAATACACAGATGACAGTTTAGTTGCATGTCATCCCCTTCTATCACTTTATATTTTCATTTTCTGCCAACAAAAAAAGTCTATTCCAGCTTGCCACAAAATCTAATATTTATTTTCACACACTTACAATGCAAAATTGCCCACATCTCTGTCTCTCTACTGTTATATTTTAAGCCCTAATCTCCATATCTCTAATCTCTTTTCCATCGATCGAAAAAAGTCCAAACCCTAATTTGGTTTTCACGAATAGCACATACACAATAAGTAGAAATAGTGATGAGGCAGGTCGCCGAAAGATGGAAAGCATATAGAAGTTTTGGGCTACTAAAAATCCTCTCTCTCTCTCTATTCTCTCCTCTCTCTGCTCTACAAAACCCGTCTGCCGACTTTTACCTGTAAAGAGCAAGATTTTCGCATTATCAAAACCACTGATCTGACTCTTCCACTCGAGTCTTCAACCCGCTGTTGATTGAAGGTTTTCGATTCATCAAAAATTTCTGCGGTCCAACCTATTCTTGCTAATACGTACAAGCTAGGGTTCATCGGTGCTGGTAAAATTATTGAGAGTATAGCCAGAGGCGTCATCAAATCCGGCATTCCTAATAGACGAGACTCATGTTCCACATATTTGCAGTTTGCTGGTATGTTCCATCAACTTACTTCAAGTTTTTATGTTCATTTCTATGTTGACTTTTTCAAATTATAGTTGGCGTTGGTCTCGTGAATGCTTGTGCAGCATCAAGAATGCGTAAAACTTATTTTTTTATTACTTTTACCTATTCTTTGAACACCAAGTCACTACGTCAAAATGTGGCTTTAGCCACGGTTTTTCCAAAACTGCCCAGCCACGTTTATTAGAAAATATGGCTAAAGGTAAGTTTCAGTAGGTTTAGTCACACATTTTTTTACCTGTGGCCAAATACATACCTTTTGGAGCTTTTTAGCCATGCACTTTCTGTTGGTGTGATAAAAAATTACACAGTTATAGGGGCTTTAGCCACACATTTGTTTTTTGTGTGACAAAAAACACATAGGTGTAGAGGCTTTAGTCACACTTTTATTAAAAAATATGGCATTTATTAGTCACACCGAAAAATGTGTGGCAAAATGTCCCAAACGGCCACGAAATTTGTTTGATTATTGGTTCATATGACTAAAAACACATAAATACAATACATTTGGTCACACTTTTAGGAAAAAAATGTGACAATTACTAGCCATTCTATTAAAAGCGTGGCAAAATATGACGAAATTCATGGTATTTGTCACGCTTTTGAAAAAATGTGTGACAATTACTAGTCACACTAAATAAAGTTTGGCTAAATTTGTGGAACTATCATGGTATATTGTTATTAGTGTGGCTATAAATGTAATAGATATGACCACTTATAATATGTGGTTTGACCAAAGAGTCTCTTTAGTAATTAGTGAATCAAAAGAAACAATACTAGTAACTTTTTAGTATTCGTGGCTAAATGTGAGTAACGGACACTGTTTTTTTTATTCATGTGGCTAAAAGCTAGCACATATGGCCACTTATATTAGCTTGTGTGACTAAAGAGTCGAGTGTTGCATGCACTTACTTGTTAATGGTGATAGTTAATCAATTTATATGTGCCTAAAGATGACTAATGGTCACAGTAAAATATTATATGCGTGGCGAAAGGTAATATTGTGTTATCCAGGCAAGAGGAACCGGTTATATATGATTACTTGAGGTCTAATCTCTTTCTACCACCTTGAGTTTTGGATATAATTAATTGTCGATCATCATCATCACCATATATGCCGTTTATCTCCCTCTCTATTTTTTGGTCTATCATCAGTCTCTGAAAATGTGGCATTTGCATCTTCTGAATGTGGAAGATAGCCCCAAATACGGTAAGTAATCATCTAAAACTCTGAAATTCGAATGCTTTAATGTGGAATTCGCGTCACTGATTTGGTTATTTTTCTTGGATAGGGGAAGATTTCAATCTGTTTACTTTGGTGATCTATCACCAAGGGTATTTTGCGAGCCTCAATGGCCAGATACAATACATCGATGGAAGGGTTTGCTACTTCGATGAGGTGGAGATTACCTCCTTCTCTGAAAATGCGTGAGCGTATGATCGTCTACTCAATCGTATCGATATCAATGTAAAACGAGATGAACACAAGATGTAAATACAATGAAGCTTGTATTAGATCACAGAGAGTTTACACAGAAAGACACATAGAAGATTTGTCCAGAAATCCTCCGAATACAACACAAGACAACTATTTATACTAGCTAAACCACGACTATTCGAACCTCGGGTTTGGACAAGGTTCGCCCTGTCCGAACCTAGAGTTCGCCTAGAGTTCGGCCAGAACCAATCTTGCACCATCTTGTCTTGTACTCGATACTTCACATGACGATCAGGAACTATGTACTAACAAACTCCCCCTCGGCATGTGCAGTATCAACCCTTCCATTAAAACTTGTATCTTGTATCTTCAATCAAACTCTCCTCGACTTGACGATGAGTTCAATCTTGAATACTTGATATTGCATCGTGTGTAATCTCTTTATCAACAACCTTCAGAAGACTTGAAGTTGTGATATTCTCTTTTCACTTAGAAACCTGCCAACATAAATAATCTTGGCGCGAAACGTCTCTTCGAGACTTCCAAGATATTTTGATTTTGAAATTTGATTTCGTATTCCGTGTTGATCAATTGAAAAGAAATAAGAAATAAAATATTTTTGATTTTCAGAAACTTTATATCAAAACACACCTAATATTCTTTTTGGTATTTTCTGATATGAAATGTAAATGCAATACAGAATCAAACGCTATTTTTGTCTTTTGCGAGAAAGATCACGACTTGGGATCATATTGAACATAACATGCTGAACTACACTTCAATTTCGATTATTGTAGCACATAAGCCATGCCGATTGCAGATATAATTTGTCCAACATTAAACTCAGGCAGAATCATACTCATAACATCTGGATATGTTAAAGTATTGATTAGATTTGCTTTGACCAGTGTACCCCACACTATCAGACATACTCAGATATGCTTTGCTTATCACATGTTTTGTGATTTCATTTGTGATTTATAACATAACGATTGTATACATGATATAGTCAACTGTGTTCCATGCAAAAAGAAATAAGAACGATAAATCGTCTACCTTAAGGTCGGTCTTTCGATAAGCAGATAAGGCCTCGGATTTAACAAAATAAGAAAATAAAACAAGTTGAAATTGTATAACTCAACAAGAATCAGGTCGGTCTTGTGGACACGCAGAGAAAGTCCGATGAGTTATACGAAACACCAAAGAAAATAAAGCAGAACGTCAAACGAACAACGATCAGGTCGATCTTTCGATACGCAGAGAAAGTCCGATCGTTTGACAAAATAAAGAAAATCAAACAAGTTTAAATCTTTGCAAAATGAACACATGTATACACAGTGACTTCTCATTTTATTTTTCACATATCTTTTTCTTGTATATATCATGAGATATGAATCAAGATGTTGTCCACTAGGTCAAGCATCAGATTTAGTGTATATCTCATTTGAATACTTTCTGATTTGCCGAGCCTACCTTACACACCGATCAAATGGTCTTATTGCTTTTTCATCTATTTTATCCATGAGTCAGACAATGTAAGCCAATGTACCATCATTTCCCAATCATGTGGGATACAATTTCTCATTTAATTTCTCATTTTTCAATTTTTTAGTTTTTTCAAATTTCTCCCCCTCTATTTATAGATTTTCATTTTTACTATTTGAAAAACAACACTATTTTTGTATTTTTGCAAAAACAAACTCCCCCTCAAAATAAAAATGGAGTGAAAAACAAATCAGAAATTAGATCAACTAACACGAATACTTGTTGTCTTAGCATTTAGAAAACAGAATTGATTTTGGAAATTCAATTTAAGTTATCACAGATATTTCACAATCGGTAATTTTCCAATCACCGAAAAATCTTCCTGAAATACCTGCTGACATCAAATAAAACATTAGTTGCTCTGGGATCGAGCTCGATTCAACAGCGTCGGGTCGCCCGGTGTCTTCCACAAAGTCATTGTTGGCCTTGGAAACAATCTTTGGTTTCCATATTTTGAAAAATTTCGATTTTTGATCAGAACCAGAATCAGTATCAACTGACGTACTCGGTTTAGACCAAGACGGCTTACGAGTTGATTTAATCTTAGGAGACCATGGTTCATCAAAAATTTGACATTTGTTA
This sequence comes from Deinandra increscens subsp. villosa, assembly GCA_039602395.1. Taxonomy (NCBI): domain Eukaryota; kingdom Viridiplantae; phylum Streptophyta; class Magnoliopsida; order Asterales; family Asteraceae; genus Deinandra; species Deinandra increscens. The sequence continues at coordinate 2,534,664 of JBCNJP010000008.1, read as the reverse complement.
TCCACATACTTAGCCGTGTTGTGGATATATACAGTCGTCTGACAATCAGCAGCAAAATATCCTGGTTGACGACATGCATAACAAAGTCTTTCTCAAAATTTAAGCACATTTGAAAACTTCTTTGAATTCTGAAAACCAGATGAATGTTCAGAATCAAAATTATCTAAGAAATCATCAGAAGACTCATACCTAGGAGATGGACTCCTTGAAGATGACAGACCTTCCAGTATAATGAGATTTTTCTTTCAAAGGTGATGATTTCTTTGAAACTTTTTCAACTTTCACTGGCTTCTTTGCTTGAGCTGATACTTCTTTAACTTGAAAACCCAAACCTTTGTGTGTAAAAGCAGGTGTCTTTGATGAACCTGAAAAAGAACCAGAAGCATCTCTCCCCTTAGCTTCTCTAGTGAATTTAGCTTTGATGTCTTTCAGTTTATTTTTTTCAACCAAAACTTTGTCTTCTTCAGTTGCAGAGGAAGTACTAGAACCACTTTTATCAAAAACTTGTTCATTTTCTAGAAAAATAGACTTTGAACTAAACTTCGGAGCATCACCCAAAGACTTTTCCTTTTTCTTAGACTTGGACTTTTCCTTCATGGATACAATGGCAAACTTTGATTAATCATGCAATTCGTCTTTAGGATCAATCGGAGCAGACGTAACCTCAGATAAATCCACTGGTCGAAGAACCAAGTGAATATCATCTTTCTTCGAACTATCCTCACTCATATCCTGCTTGTATAAGAAATTCAGCAATGTCGGTGACAAATTGCAATTCTTCACTTGCCTCTGTATCTCCAAAATTTCCAACTTCAATTCAGAGATTTTTGTTGAGCATCAAACACTTCTTTTTGTGACTTGATAAACTTTGCATTAAGATCATCATATTCGTACGTCTGTAACTTCCGAATCTCACATTTAGCAAACAATTCTTCAAGAAAAATTTCTGTCTTCTTCTTGTAAATCTCAACATCTTTTGTCAAAACTTTATTTTTATCCCGATAAAAAACATTTTCATCTTGAAGCATAGAGATCTTGTTCTGAAGTTTCTCAATAGTAGCTGCAGACTCAACAATAAGAGCATTCGCCTTTTCATACTTTTGTTGAACTGGATAACTCTTTTCTAATAAATTCTCAAAATCTTGAGCTGCATCTAAAGCTTCAGCTTTTGCTTTTTCAAATTCTTCTGCCAACTTACTCTTTTCTTTCAAAACTTCCTCATGAACATGAACCAATTCATAATATTTCTTCTGAAATTCTTCCAAATCTTTCTTAAGAACTATAATTTCTGCAGACAATAATTCAGAATCTTTCAGAAGAATTGCATTCTTCTTTCCCAACTTTATGCATTCAAGATATTTTGATTCTTCGACTTTAACTTCTTTGATCATTGATATTGTCGAATTGGAATCAGAATCAGACAGAATACTATCATCATCATCATGACGAGTAGTCAATGCAACAGTCAAAGGAGCATATTTCATTTTTTCTATCAGAATCTGCATTCCAGGCAAATTCATTTGGATGCCAAAACGTGTCTGTCAGTTTTCTGTCAAAAGAAACAGATTTCATTTCAACCTTCGGAGCTGCATTTGGTGAATGAATAACCAAATGAGCATGTTGACCAGACTTCAGCTTGTTTTCAGTTGAACTTGGACATTCTCATGCAAAATGTCCATAAACAGAACACTTATAACACTTAACCTTTGATTTGTCCAATCCAATTTTTCCATCTTGATTCAATCTTTTCTTGCCAGTTTCTATTGAAAAATTTCTTCGTTCGTCAAACTAACATAGCATACTGCCAGTTCCAATCCATTTCTTCTAAATGATCATAATCTATCTGATCGTAATCTTCATTTGTCAACTCAACATTACTAACAGCACCAGTAATAACCCCGAAATATGAAGATACCAATGTAGACATTAAAGCATTATAATCATTGGCAGTTTGAGCAGATAAAGCATTTTAAATCGAAGAACTAGGAACAGAAACATTACAACTAGCAGAAAAACTTGGAGTTTCAGATTTACCTGCAATAAATGCTGTGGGAGTTGCAGAACTAAGAGTATTAGATTTCCCAGCAGTCATGGTAGAATCATTATCACCAAAATACACAGCAGGATTTTGAACTTGTGCAAGAAGTGATTTGTTAACCATTAACTCCATATCCTTTGCTTGAATTCTTTGAATCAGATCATTAAAAGATAATCTCGGTTATTCTTTATCGTGAGTGATCATCATCACATAATTCTGCCATTTCTCAGGTAATGCTTCCAAAATATTTTCTTTCATATCAACTTCTTCCTTTGTAAGACTTACCAAACGTATTTCACTTATTAAGTGAGCAAATCTTGCAATCAGATTTGGAATTGATTCGTTTTGATAATGCTTGAAACTATCAAATTCCTTCTTCAAAACTTTCTAACAACTTTTCTTATATTGTTCATTGCCTTCACATCGTTTTTCCAAAGCATCCCACAAACTCTTTGATGTGTAGTTACCCGAAAATTGATGTAGTAACTCTTTAGGCAAAGCCATTGTCAAAGTACCATATGCTTTCTTTTCAGCTTGATATGCTTTATTTGTTCAGATGACATTTTTCTTTGAAGTACTGGTTCCCCGGTTCATCCTTAGGGTATACGTATTGATCAGTAAACGACAACCACATATCAATGTCATTTGTGTCCACATATGCTTCAAACCGTTTAACCCAACTATGATAATCTTCCAACTTGAGCAATTTAGGAACTTTCTGACTTGTTCCAATTTCGTTATCATAGTTCATCATAGTTTGCATCATTGCTTGAACCGAATTTTGAGTAGCTACAAACGCTTGAAAATCGGACATTTTGTAAATTCTAGTTACCGTTCACACCGAACATGTCCCGAACCTAAACTGTTTTGCCGAACTTCGTCCGAACCCTGTCCGAACTTAAATGAAAATGCCGAACCCTTGCCGAACTTGAGCTTCGGAACTATAAAAACCTTCGCCAAATTAAGCACGAACCCTAAGTTCGGAAACAACGAACGTTGGCCAAACCTTATCCGAACCTCTACTTCGTACGAAAGCTGTCCGAACCCTATCCGAACCTGGAGTTCGGAGCAGTTACAAATCAATTACGCCGAACCTCAGACGAACTCGAACACTCTCGACTCTATTTTTACGATTTTCAATGTTTTTGGACGAACTTTTGAACAGGAACTCAGATAAACTCCAAAGAAATGATTTAGAAGAAGATTTTTTTAGGAAAAATACACTCAAGATGATCAAATGAGCTAAAAAAATATGAAGAAGTTTCAAAAACCGCACTTTTTGACTCAAACTCCGAAAAACAGTGATTTCGATCAGTAGAATGAACCAATAGCTCTAATACCACTTAAAAATGCGTGAGCATATGATCGTCTACTCAATCGTATCGAAATCAATGTAAAACGAGATGAACAAAAGATGTAAATACAATGAAGCTTGTATTAGACCACAGAGAGTTTACACAGAAAGACACATAGAAGATTTGTCCAGGAGTCCTCCGAATACAACACAAGACAACTATTTATACTAGCTAAACCACGACTGTCTGAACCTCAGGTTTGGACAAGGTTCGCCCTGTCCGAACCTAGAGTTCACCTAGAGTTCGGCCAGAACCAATCTTGCACCATCTTGTCTTGTACTTGATACTTCACATGGCGATCAGGAACTAGGTGGTACTAACATTCTCGTTTGATGACCTATGTCAAATGGTGTCTGACCTACATTATGACTTGAACTATTTCGATCCCTACTTGAGGATCCCTAGGTTGTCTCTGGATTATGGACTGGTTCCATTCACTGATGATCCGGGGGATGTCAGGGCCTTGGCCCTGCACGTCAAGGATGAGGAGGTCATTTCCATCTACCTTGATGGAGATTTGGAGGTGTCTTCCTCCTCCTCCTCTAAAGATAACATGTTTTAAGTTTTAGTTTTTTGGATTATATCATATTTGTAACTAATGGATATATATATGGAATCGTATCTTCTAGATTATATATGTAGTTGTTATGTGTTATGCATCCGAAGTGTGTTTGACTCTTCTGCTTGAAGAATTCTAATTCATCCGGTTGTCTTCTTCTACATCTCTGATTTACCAAAGAACTCAAATTTATCATGTTTATAAACTCATCTCAGTCCACCATGCAAGTCAAACACTTGTCTCAAAATGTCAACATATTAACATTACACAAGATTACTTAATGTAAGAGCATAATAGTTTAATAAAACGGAGCGCTACTATCGCATTAACCGATACCTTGAAAGTGTATGTTAAATGACAAAATAGAATATATGCATAAACTAGTACATATGGCCACTTATATTAGCTAGGCTGTGTGAATAAAGAATTAAGAGAAAGAAAATACATATGGCTATTCATATTAGGTTGTGACATGAAACAGTGACTAAATAATGTTTTGTATGCACCATAAGTGGATAAAAACTAGGGGTGTGCAAGAATCCGAAAAAACCGACTCGAAACCAAAATAACCGAAAAAACCAAACCGAAAAAACCGAATCCAAATAGAAACCGTCGGATTTGGATTAAACTTTTCTAAAATCCGAAATTTCGGATTGGTTTCAGTTTTAGCTAAAAAGAAAATCCGAAAAAAACCGAACCGATCCATTTAATTATTGAAGGTTTTCAAATAAAAAAAAAATATTTATAATCATTAGGATCTTTGAGTCTTTGTGATTAGATCATTATGCAACTTTAATTTTTGTTTGAATGTCATTTGAGTGTTTGAGATTAGATCTTTAAGGATTTATTTGATTTTGGATTGTTATGCAACATTATGGATCCTTGAGTCTTTGATATTAAATCGTTAAGGATTTGTTTGAATGTATTTGTTTGAGATTGGGTCATTTTGAAACGTTATGAATTTTGAAGTTTTATTTGGAATGCTATTAGTAGTCAATTAATCTATAATTAATAAATAAGTACACCAAAATTTAATATTATTAGTTTTTTTATCATCCCAAAAGTTCATATGGATTTGAATCCGAAAAACCGAATCCAAACCGTAAAAAACCGAAATCTGAAATCCGTGAAACCAAAAAAACCGAATCCGAACGGATTTGAAAATTTTAAAAACCGAAGTTCGGTTTTGGATTCGGTTTTAGCCAAAATCCGATCCAAACTGATCCATGCACACCCCTAATAAAAACTATCTAATTATTAATACATATATAAATGGGTAAAAGTAGAAAATGCGTGGCTAAAGGTAATAAATTGACACGGTAGCGTGGCCTAACCTTTCGACTACTTGCTGCCAAAATCCCGCACCCCCTATTTCGTCTCCTGATCAATAATCGCCACTCTCTATCTTTTAAAAAATCATCAACAATGGTTGCTGCTGCTCAAAAAATGGAGAATTAGGGCCGCTAATGACCCTAAACCCTACTACGGCCCGCGTCCTTGTAAGTGTATTTTCGTCGCTGCATTTGGTTTTATAGGATTTTTTTGTTAATTACTGATCGCTTCTACATTTGGGTTTTTTACAGGTGGTCGGAGGTTCACACTGAAAATCCAGCACGGCGGGGATATAAACCGGAATGCCGCCAAAGAAGATGTGTGGTAGGGAAAAGTGGGATATGTCGACTATGTCGACATTTGCACCTTTGATGTCCATCAGTTCGATCTCATGGTGAGAATATTGGGCGACACATCATTTGGGTATTTCCTGATTTATTAAAAGATCCCACCTTTGTCCCTCAGATATGGGACAAAGTACATGAATTTCATTTCTGACGAAGCTATCGAGGATATGAAACTTTATCTTCGAGAACCAGAGGGAGAGACATAACTGTCATTCTACTTAATCCTGTATAGGGACTCCACATACACCTCCGATGCTTTGTTTCGGAAGAGGTTGATGCCAGGTGAGCGTCGCGGCCCTCCTGAAGACACCTCCAGAAGCAACAGCAGCTTCGACTATGACCCTGAAGATGAATATTACATGTCTGATGCTAGGTCTTAGTTTTCTATGTATAGCTAATTAAATTTTTGTATAGGATCTCGATCAATTTTTGTAACTATGATCAATTTTAGTTATATGATCAATATATATATATATATAGGGTGCGGTTCCCGTGCGGACAGGCATTTTGCCTAAGATCCGTGCGAACATGCATAAAAATCCATTTCTTGGTTCTACAATGTAGATTTAGTGCTAGTATATTATTAGAATGGTGCTAAGTAGATTTATACCAGCATAATTTTTTTTGTGCATGAGTCAGCACCACTTCTGATCATATACCAACACCAATTCTAATCATATATATGTGTATCAGCACTATTCCTGATCGTATACCTACATTAAAACTACATCATATGACCACGAAAACGGATTTTAACGCGTGTTCGCACCGGTCTTAGGCAAAACGCATGTTCTCATTTGAACCTCCATCCATATATATATATATATATATATATATATATATATATATATATATATATATATATATTAAAGCTTTTATTAATTATCGCAATCTTAATTTTGTGTTTGCTTTGATTTTATTCTAAATGTGATTAAAGGGTTTCAATACAATTGTGAATATGTGTTAATGTGTGTTGCTTTATTTTATTCTACATATGAATGCCAAATTTATGTTTGAATCAGGATTAACACTTCATATTGAAGAACTCTAGTTCATCTGGTTCTATTCTTCTTCTTCTCTACTGAATAACTCAAATTTATCCTGTTTATTTATAAATCATCTCAGTCCACCAAGGCAGTCAAACATTTACCTCAAGATGTCAAAGAATAATATAACACAAGATTACATCATGTAAGAACACAATTTATGAATAAAACAGAGCCCTGCTATCATGTTAACTGATTACTTAAAAGTGTATGTTAAAATGACAAAATAGAATATATACATAAAGTAGATGGTTACTCAAACCGAATGAACTCTTCTTTCTAAATTACTTTGTTCATCTGGTTCTGTTCTTCTTCTCTCAATCCGGATGAACTCTTTTTCATGAAGAATTCTAGTCCATCCTGTTCTGTTCTTCTTCTAATTTACTGAAGAACCGAAATTTATCTTGTTTATAAATCATCTCAGCCCACCATCTCAAAATGCCAACATACTAACATAAAACAAGATTACTTCATGTAAGAACACAGTGTATGAATAAAAGTGGAACAAGTCACTGGATCTGGATCAACTCTTCTTCCTGAGGAAATCTAGTTCATCCGGTTCTGTTCTTCTTCACCACTTAAGTTCATCTAGTTCCCATCTTATTCTTCTTGTCTGCAATATCCGCTAACCAAAATTTGTCCTTGTTATAAATTTTGTTGTGAATTGATGTGAATGTCAAATTTATGTTTCAATCAGCATTAACACTTCATCCTAAAGAATTCTAGGTCATCCAATTCTTTTCTTCTCTACCGAAGAACTCAAATTTATATTGTCCTAATTATAAATCATCTCAGTCCACCAGGCAGTCAAACACTTGTCTCAAAATGTCAACATACTAACATACCACAAGATTAGTTCATGTAAGAACACAATTTATGAATAAAATAAAGTATATACATAAAATGTATGAATAAATTAGGAAGAGGTCACTGAATCTGGACCAACTTTCCTTCCTGAGCAATTCTAGTTCATTCGGTTCTCTTCTTCTTCACCTATGAAGTTCATCTGGTTCCCATATTGTTCTTCATCTCTGCAATCTTTTGTAACGAAAATTTGGCGTTCTTATAGAGGAGATTTTCATTATAACTCCTTGTTATTATTATGCTATCATTATCACTAATTCTGACAATATCTTGTATCTCATTTTCCGAAAGCCCAATTAGAGCATCATTAAAGCTTCTAATTGTCTCGCCATGTTCACTGGTGAAAAAGTGATACATTCTTTTTTCTTTATTATACTCCCAATTGATCACCTTTTTTCTGTTATCCACATCAAATCCACTTCCCTTAAAAATAGTGAATAGCATGTTCGTTGCAATTAACAATGAGATTTTGTCTTTGTCAGCCCTGCTCCAATCACCATTTTCATCTGATCCATGCCTGGTGAATGAGCCATCTTCTATGTAGACTAGTGGCTTTCCATCTTTTGGGTTAAGTTCAACCCTTTACATAGGATTGTCCACAAAGTATACGTCCTCTTCTTCTTCAATCATGTTTGCATCAACTATTAACTTAATCCTCAACTAAAGGAGTGTCTCTTCTGCATCAAGATTCAACTTTGACAAGGTCAACTTGTAGACGTCTGTGAGTTCCTCTTCAGTGAGGTTTTCAATGGCTTCATCCAAAGAGTATGACAAAATTTCAATTTCATTGGTGATGAACTTGTAACATTTTGATTCTTTGTCATAGCTACATTCAATAATGGAACTTCTCACTTCATTTGTCTCTGGTTGATCTGAAGTGGATGGTTGCTTCTTCTTAGGGGTTCTAGTCTTCTTGGCTATGGATTTCTTTTTTCCATGTGGTGGTTTAGTGGCTTCAGGTGTGGGTTCAGGTGGGGTGGAATTAGGTGGTGTTTGTGACTGGTGGTAGGAACTGAAGTGGAGGAGGGACTTGAAGTTTTGGTAAGCTTTTCATTTTTTGAGGGTGGAGGTATAACTCTTGTAGCTCTAACAGGGTTCTTTATTGTAGCTCTAAGAGATTATGTATAAGCTTCAAAATCACCAAGAGGCCTAGGCAGTCCTTGTTGCACTGCTTCTCTGATTAGCTTCATGTTTCTTGCAGTGTACTAATTTCTCAAAGAGGTTAAGCCTGAGGTTTATTCTTTTTGGATCTTCATTTAGAATCTTTGTGAAATGCCACTTCAAGGCTTTGAGTTCTTCAACTCTGGTCAAGGAAGCATTCGGCGGCTTCTTTCTCTCTTCCACTCTTATCTTCTCTTCTTTTTCAATGAAGGATTTTACTTCCTTTTCTAAGATCAAGTCATTTTCATCTTTCAGAAAGATACCCATATAGTCACAAAGTTCATTTGCAGACATTTTAAACACCTCATCCCGTGTCTTCCATTCCCTAGCCACTGTTGCTTCTTTCATTTTCCTCAAAAGTTCATAGTTGATGTCATTGGCTTTTAACCAGATAGACTTCCCTTGAGCTAATAACCTCTTGTAAGAGTCTTTGTTCATCTTTTCTAGCTTCTTACCATGTGCCAGATCAAGTTTTGCCATTTTCTTCTCAATGGATCTTCTTTGGGCTTATATGATGATATCAATAATGAAAGTGTTATCCTTATATGTTTCAGTGTCACCGAAAAGTTTCTTTGGAAAACCAAGACCATCCTCTTCTTCCTTTGCTCTTCTCTTTGCATCCTCTATGGTATCTTGTTCAATTATTCTCTCAATAGCTTCATTATCTTTAGCAGACCTTTTAACCACAGGGGTTACTCTACTGAGATCCAAACCTAAGATTTCACTTGCAAGGACCTCCTCTTCTTGCTTCCTTTTCCTTACCTCACCTCTAAGACGCCCATCTACCTTTCTCTTTCCTTCTAGGTCTTCTCCATATTGATCAATTCTTGAGAACATGATGGATCTTGAGGTGCAGATAATGTTCTTTGATGCCACATCAAGTGATGCTGGAGGATATTTCCTTTTGAATGCCTCATCCTTCAATTGATAATCAAGCATGGGAGCTTTACCTTTAACACTATATAGCAGGCATCCTTTAGGACCAATGGGGTAAAATTGATGTACAGCTAATCTGAAGATATGCTCTTCAATCCCCTTGGGTAGCTTTCTCCTCATCAGCTGCCCCCTTAGAGTTGTATACATGTTCAGCAAGTCCCAAACAAATTTCTTTTCTTCTACTTCAACAACTAGGACTAGCTCACTTGGCTCTCTGGCTATGGACAAGTTTGGACCATAAGAGATCCAATAACCTTCCTCTAATATTACACCTTCCACTTCCTTCTTATTATTTTCAGCCACAACAGGTTTGGGAGCTTGTAACTGTTGTTCCGAGAAAACATCCTCTTGAATCTCCACATCAGCCTGTAGATCCCTTACCACACTTGTGATCTGATTATTAGCAATGACTTGTTCCCGTTGGAGTTGTTCTTCCAGATCAACTTGTTCTTCCGGATGGAGTTGTTCTTCTGGATCAACTTGTTCACCCGGATGGACTTCTTCTTCTGGATCAACTTGTTCACTCGGATGACCCTCTTCCTCCTGATCAAGTTGTTCACCCGGAAGGCCTTCTTCCTCCGGATTAACTTGTTCACCCAAATGGCCTTCATTCCTTTGAAAGATACTATATTTTGAATTAAAGCTAGCTTGACATGTGAATTGCATTTCAACGAATGACAATCTTACCTATCAGTGGGTTTAAAATATTGTCCTGCCTTTAACCGTTCAATTTCTTCTCCCTGAGCTTTGACAATCGCACATAGAGTTGCCAATTCAGATTCAAGTTGGGTATAGCGAACCGTCAATTCAGTTAGTGTCTTACTGCTCTCAACTGGTATGTTTCCAGTATCTTTGAGCAAAGATGAGCCAACAAGCCAACCTTGTTCTTGCTCACCACCCGTGGCTTCTTCGCCCCTGCGATTCCTATTGTCAATCAAAGGTTCCATAGGTGATATCCATTTTCTAAAAAAATATACGTGGATCTCTTATGACCCGTTTCATATCCCACTTTATATAAGCTATCTTCAAGGCGTGTTTGGGATTGCTTATTTAAGGTGAAAAGTGATTTTAGAGAAAAGTGTTTATTGGCTTATAACTTTTTGAGAAAGAGCTTTTAAAAAAAAATTGAATTAGCTTTTTGTGGTGGGAAAAGTCAATAAGTCAATAACTTGTTTTGAAAAAGTGTTTGGTTTAGCTTTTATATGTAAAATGACTAAAAGGGTTAAGTGGGTATAAGATTATGTGAGTATAAAGTTAAAATAATGGTATTATGGTAATTCACCACTTAAAAAGCTATAAGCATTTTTAAAAATCCAGAAAATCTTGTCTTAATAAAAACTGACTTATTAGCTTTTTAAAAAGCTAAAAGTAGTAGTGCTTATTAGCTCACCAAACATTTAAAAGTGCTTATTAGCTTTTCAAAAAGCTAATATATCAATAACCAGTTTTGAAAAGCAATCTCAAATAACCCCTTAATTCGCTTCAACCCTAATTCAAAAAGCTAATATGTCAGTAAGCAATTTTGAAATGTAATCCCAAATAATCCCTAAATTTGCTTCAACCCTAACGCCACAGCCACGTTCTTCAAAGTCCAGTCATCACTCCTTTCTTCATATTCGACAACCCTAGTCAACCCTACATTCTCTACAAACACTTTGTTCATTCTTCTGATCATCGCTTCTTTCTTCACTGATTCTTTGCTTGGACAAGGCCTTTCTCACATAATCAAATCTTTACCGACTAGTATGCGAGTACTTTTCAGTTTCCATCCATATCTGTTTTGGATAACTGGTATGCGAGTACTTTTATTTGTCTTTGGTTCATCTATACAGTGTGTTTCGCCAGGTTCTATTTATTTGTTTATACCTTTTGTTTCGATATATATCCTGCATTTGGTACAATCACTAGGTGCAATTGACCTTTCTGACAAAACAGAGATCATGAACACATCAGTTACTGTACCCGCCTCATGAGCAGTGTAATAGACGATTTCTCCAAACACACCTGCAACAACAGCAAATCCGTCGGTGTTGACTAGACCTCAACTTTTCCCAACACCAGGTCCATCTCTGTGTAGTTTCAAGCTTTGAATATTAAATAGACATATCAAGTACCCAATATGGTGTTGATGAAAATTTTATTTACCAAAATGGTGTTAATATAAAAGTATTTACCAAAGTAGTGTTCATTAAGTTTTTGCATCTTCTCACTCCTATTCTAATTGGATCAAACAAGCTTATATTAAAAGTTAGAGTTAATTACGGTTTGCGTCCCTGTTGTTTGCCATTCTTTGCTATCTGAGTCCAAAAGTTGAAAATTTTTCATATGACACCCTGTGGTTTGTTTTTTTTTGTGTGATTTTAATCCTTTTAGCTAACGAGGTTTAATTTTTATGTTAAGTCAAGGGGTATTTCAGTCAAGTTATACATAAAGGACTAATTATGTAAATTAATAAATTATAAGCACTGTTTTTGTAACTTACATAAAAAATAAAACATAAAAAAAAATCATCCATCTACTTCTTTCTTTCTGGAACGGCGACTGTTTGTAGAAAGAGAGAAAGCTCTCAAAAGCAAGCAACCGGCGACCTTTTTCCGGCCGGATACGACGACCACGGTGGCTAGCCGACGCTCAACCTCCATCCTTATTCTTCTTTCTTTCTGGAACGGAGTCCATGACTCAGGAGGCTAGGGCTGCGACACTGTCAAGGTTGCGGCTAGAGTTACGGCGGCGGCAGCGACTTGCGTTTTACGACTCCGGCGACCTCCTATTGGTCGTGATTCCCGATGACCACCGTTCTGCATCTCCCTCTGATCTGGACCTCCACCTCTGTATCTCCACCCCTCCACCGCCAACACCGCCTATCACCACCATCTTTCCGATCTGGACTTCGCCGCTTCCACGCCGTTTCTGGACTACGATGTTTCTGGACTACGCCGCTTATCACCATCGTTTTTTGAGTACTTGGAGAGACAAGGATCTGCAATAGTAGCCCCGTTCGTTCTACCAGAAACCACCGCGCCGCCGTTCGTTCTACATGTACAATTTCTGATGACCTAATCTCCGGTACAATTTCCGATGATCAGGAGAACGTGTGTTTGGGAGAACGCTGATGATGCTTCTTCAACGACGCTGATGCTTGTTGTGGAGTCGTTGAAGCCATTTTCTTGACATCTGGCTGCGGAACTGAACTAGTAAAATCCTAGGATCCGTTTTCACGCACAGCGTGTTCTTGAAGATTGACCCTAAATCGGCGTGATAGTGGAGGCTTGCCGGCGATGGATTTTGTGTGTGGTGATGTTCAGGTGGGGTTGGGGACTTGGGGTTCCTGTGAGTGTTGATGTTCCGGTGGGCTTGAGATGATGACAGGCGGTACATCATTATTTGTTTTTTTTAATTATACTTAGTTTGAGTAATTACAGAAGTAGTCCTTCTATTTTTAGAAACAAAGTATAAATTTATATAATTAGTCCCTTATGTGTAAATTGACTGAAATGCCCTCTGACTTAACAGAAAAATTTAACCCCGTTAATCACAAGGACTTAAATCACACAAAAATGCAAACCACAGGGTGCCAGATAGAAATTTTTCAACTTTTGAACTCAACTGGCAAAAGATGGTAAATCTCAGAGATGCAAATCGTAATTAACTCTAAAAGTTATTTAAAATGTTAAAGAAAAATATTTAGAAAAAATAAATTACAGTATTTAAAAATAATAATTCTTTTAGAATTGTTGTTTTGAACTTTTTACATAATCCTTTTAGATAGAAAACGTTTGATCTTTTCAAACATATATTTTTATATTTTTAATTTCATCTTTTTACTAAACGTGTGTTTTTCTTTTTTAGTTTTTTATATATTCTTTTTAAAAATGTTTTTAGTTTATTTATAAAAGTAATAAGAACTATTTAAAAATATTCTTATAAATGTTTAATTTCATTAAGTGTTTGATTTAAAAAGTTCTACAAAGTAACTATGGGTGATAATAGTGCCTTGCATAAGCATTTCGTATTTAATGTGACCCTTACAAAGTATGTATAACCAAAAGATAATATCGTAAATAGTGTCACATTTATAAATTAAACATTTTAAAATCTACTTTGTTTATGTAAAAAGAAGCACATGAAGTAAGAATGACTCGGGTTCAAAAACGGCTTGTTAGGAGTTCTATTTCTAGTCATCGAGCTCGACCACTGAATAATTTATCAAGCTGGAACTCAGCTCGAGCTCAATTCGTTTAGAGCTTTGTTTTGTAAACAACTTCTTATTAAAGTTCTAAACGGTTCTTTATTTTCTTTCTAAATGATATAAAAAGAATTTAAATTTATATAAACAATATATAAAAACTTTTAAATCTTCTATATTTAAAACAAATATTTTAAAGAAGTAAAAAATATTAAAAAAAAAAACTAGAACTTTTTCATATATAAGGTATTATAGAAAGTCAACAAAAAGAATTTTAAGAGAAATATAAAAAAAAATATTTGTTATAAGATACCGTAATACAAAAATATACACTTTTTACCTTGTCTAGAAACCTTTACATTTTAATATAATCCTTTTAAATTAATTTGTTTTATCTAATTAAAATAGGAGTGAGAAAATGTAAAAGTTTAACAAACACTATTTTCATAATTATTTTTTATAACAACACCATTTTTATTAATAAAATTTTCATCAACACTATATTGGAAATAAACTCCCACTTGATATGGACTGTGAAAGTAACATTGATAGGGCTTGTGGCATATCAAGTCAAAGATCATACTCTCATATTCTATTTTGTTTCGTTATAAAAACAGCTCCCGCGTGCTGGTTTCAATGTATAACCGTTTGTAACAAACTGTGTTGATAAAACAATTTTTAAGTCAATAAGTAAATATTTTAAAGTCTACATTTTTTTTTATCCAAAGATTACTTTTGAAAGTATTTTGTCTAATACATACATAATACTTGTTAAGTTTCATGACGGCAACGCCAAAATGTCAGATCGGCTCCAAAAGTTTGTCTCATTTCCTACAACTTATGAAACACAATAGTATTTAGCGTAATCTCTTATGAGGATGTATCATTCTCTGGCAGCCAAAGAGATCACTGACACCAAAGGGAGTAGTTTTCCAGGCTCATAAAAGGAGTAAAACAACACATGTTTCAAATTTGAACTTCTATCTGATATCATTACTTTTGGAGTATTTTAGATGTATCCGCATTGCTTAGATTTTCATGGTAAGACAGTTTTTTTTTAATCAGGTTTGTTATCTTTATCTACGTGATTATTTATTGCTTTGGTTCCGGATCTTTAATAACAAAAACTCAAGTTATCCTTTGATTTTCTTTTTCCTATTGTGATATAGTCAACAAAACTGATACCAACTTTGAATATCTATTTAAATCGATGTAGTTATGCTTTCATTTCATTGAGTATAAAGCCTTGGTTTGAATGTTTTGGATCTTTAAAAAACTCGGGTGAAGCCCTTATTTTTTTTAATTGTAATATAATCAACAAAACTCGAAGAAGTTTTGAGGTTTATCCATTATCAAGTGTAGTTGTACTCAGGGGCGGAACTAGAATTTTTTTTGAGGGGGTCCATAATTTTTTTTACGTAGTCACTAGTTTTAGATGTTTCATTTTCATATAAACGTACATAAAGAAATTTGGTCTATTACGTAATAAGTAGTTTTTAATGCAGGCGCGTGTTGCGACACGAAAATTACGAGTAAAGAAAAAATAACTGATTAAAAAAACTCTACATGATTTGCTAAAAAAAATCTATACCGTAACATTGATGACGATATAATAGTAAAAAGATAATAGTAAATGGCTAGAAATGAAGATAAGAGAAAAAAAACGCGTGAAGAAAAATAATATGACAAAATGTTTGTCTATTAAAAAAAAATCTATAGTTTTATATATTGTAATATTTCATTATAAAAGAGGTCAAGATTTAATGTATTTAAAAAGAATGTGTCTATAATGAAAGTAAATAAAAAAGAGGTGGAAAATGAAGTACTATCATTTACTCTCCTCATTTATAGCACTAAAATTAATAAGAAAATTGGAAATAAATAATCCCAACTTTTAGGTATTGGCCAATAATAATACCACTTTTTAATATGACACACAACGGTCCCAACTTTTCACTTAATTATTTAGAATGGTCCTGCCGTTAAAAAACTAACACCGTTAGTTTTTAATCTGAGTTGGCGCTGATGTGGCATCTAGTTTTTTTTTCTAGAACTCTTAAATCCACGTGTTTTGTGTTTGTGGGTATTAAATCCCAAATGATTCGAGAAAGGACAAAACTGTAAATAGGACTGTAAGAAGAAACAAACTCTCAACCCTTAAACCCCCAAATTGATTCCGATGAAGACCGGAGCTCGACGGAAAACCATAACCTCCGATCTGAACAAGTAAAACACGAAGATAGGAATTAGGATCGTAATAACCCTTCCGAATCCTTATTTTCCGCACAATGGTTTTTGGGTGCTTTCGGGCCCACCAATTAATTGGAAGTTGAAGCAACCTCTTCAATGTCCCTTTGTTCTCCTTCAAGATCCTCTTTTGCCCGCTGCCATGATTTGTAGTTATGATTTATGAGCCAAAATTTTGATTTGTAGTTCTCCTTCAAGATCCTATTTTGCTTTGGATATATGATTTATGAGCGAAATTAGAGAGTTATGCAGTAGCATAGGAGTTTTTTATTTTGATTTTTTTTATGTATTTGACAAATCAAAGCAAATACCTGAAGTCGAATCTCCATTTGAGTGAATGAAGAACAAGGGAAGAAGAAGCAGCAGCAGAAAAGGAAATGGGGTGGTGTTTTTTCGTACAGTCGCCACCACAGGTTTGGCCGGAAAACGGTCGCCGGAGACTGTACGGTCACCGGCCAACCATCGCCAACTTTCTCCTTCTTCTGGTTCTCTCGACACATACATAAAGACAAAGAAGGGGAGTGTTTGGCTACAGACTTAAAGACAAAAAAGGAGAGTGTTTGGCTGGGTTTATATGATGTATCATGGATTAAAAAATAAACAAATATAAAAAAAGCCAACTCAGGTGCCACATCAGCAATAAACTTAACGGTGTTAAGTTTTTTAACGGCAGAACCATTAGAAATAAATAGGTTGAAAGTTAGGACCATTGGGAGTTATTATTAAAAGTGGGATTATTACTGGCCAACCCTCAAAACTTGGGATTATTTAAATCCAATTTTCCAAATTAATAAAGAAAGCTGGAGAAAAAATGTTAAGGACAAGATTTGAACTTGCACCCATTGAAGATCAAAAAAGGATTCTTACCACTAGGCTAGTTGCTTGCTTTGTTTCATCTTCACGAACTAAGTATTTATTAACTCCTCTTCACAGACTTTTATTTTATTAAAAACCGTTCACATAATTTTTCACTTTGCGTACGAGGTTGAGGGGTTCACGGAGACCCCCTGGACCTAATAAGGGTTCGCCCCTGGTTGTACTTTCATTAGGTATAAACTCTAGGATTCTCAGATTTTTTTTGTCAATTTTATTATTAATTGAAATGCTGTTTCTAATGAAATGCCAATTGTTATACTTATTCCAATCTTTTGCGGATAATGTCATCAATTATTCAAAAAAAATTTTGGAACGGTCAACGAATACCCCATAAAACCTGGGGACTATTTACACCAGTTGAGCTCATTCCAGGGAAAATTCACCTCCGCGAGCGGCCGGGTGGTAAAACCTGAGAGCTCAGGGATCAAACTTGTGATCTTTCAGCCCCAAGTCTCCCCTCATCGCCAATGCCCTTCCAGAGTGTTGCCCGTAAGAATCGAACCTGTGTCTCAAGTAGAGAACACATGCTTCCTACCACTACACCACAATGTACACACTTCTTCAATATTCTCCTCGATCCAACTTCAATCTATGATTTTTTCCGGTTATTGTTTATAGCTTTCATTGATGCTATAAATTTTAGTCCATAAAAAAATAATAAAGAACATCTTCATCAATCTTACACAAATTTGAAACAATGTACCCTCTAAATATTTATAAAAGTTTGTAAATAGATTTTCTTATTCTATTGTTTCATATTATAATTTGAATAGTGTACTCTGTGATTTTAATAATAAAAGTATTTATAAGTTATTATTTAAAAGGGATATGTTTTGCTATATAAGATGGTTATGATCGTTTACGGTTTCTAACGTATATATAAAAATATAAGAAGAGTATATAGAGTTTATAAATTATATCGATTTAACTATTTTAAGCTCGTGTAATACACGGGTTCCAACCTAACCTAGTTAATAATAAGAGTAAATTACGGCTTTCGTCCATGTGGTTTGTACGTTTTTCACCTTTAGTCCTTAAACTTCGTTTATTACGGCTTTGGTCCAAATCTTTTTCGACTCGTTATGGCTTTGATCCTTGACGCTAAGGGCCGTTAAAAAATTCTGTTAAGTCTGTTTGAAAAGACCATTATACCCTCCTTTAAAAAAACCAATATAAATATAAATTAAAAAAAAGCAAAAACGTTCATAATCATCGTTAACATCCCAATCCGTTCACCGCCACCACTTTCATCTACCGCCACCATTTTTCATCCATCACCACCATATATGTTCACCGCCACCACCATATCTTTTCACTGTCACCATTTCTCATCTACCGCCACCACCATATTTGTTCACCGTCGCCATTTCTCATCCACCGCCACCACCATATCCGTTCACCGCCACCATTTCTCATCAACCGCCACCACCATTTCCGTTCATCGCCACCATTTCTCATCTACCACCACCTCCACCACCATATCCGTTCACCACCACCATTTCTCATCCACCGCCACCACCATATCCGTTCATCGACACCATTTCTCATCCACCGCTACCACCATATCCGTTCACGACACCATTTCTCGTCCACCACCACCACCATGTTTGTCCTCCACCACCATTTTCATCCACCGCCATCACCATTTTCATCCACCATATCCGTTGCTGACAGTGACGTTGGAGAAGATGACACGACATGGCGAGGGTATCGCCAGTACGATGCATTCCCGAAGCGGTAACCCACATAAAGCGGAATTACTCGAGAACACATATTTGGGAAATCTTGAAAGGCTCGCCGGATTTCGCCAGAAAAATTGTTCATCAAGAGCAGTGAATAAACTTCCGATTCTTGTACGACTTTATTTTTTGACCCATGCATTGCATTTTTTTGACCCGTGCGATGCATACTCACCATTCTTAAATCAAATTATCTTTTTATGGGTTAAATCTTTTTAAGATTTCAGGCACCATCATTTTCTCTTGTATGAAGAAGATCGTCGGAAAACATAGACGAGAAGTTGGGGGTGGTGTGTGGATGGAAATCGTGGGGTGGTGAACAGAAATGATGGTGAAGTTGGAGGTAGGAAGATGAGGGTAAAAAGGTAATTTTATATTTTCTTTTACTTTTTGTATTCAGATTATTTAATAGTATAGTATAAAATGCATTCATTTCCTCTGCATTGACGCAATCTACAGGGGTATAATCGTTATTTCAAAAAATTAACATAATCTTTTAACGTCCGTTAGTGCCAGGGACTAAAGCCGTAACAAGCTGAAAAAGTTTTGAACCAAATCCGTAATAAACAAAGTTTAAGGACCAAATGTGAAAAACTTGAAAACCACGGAGAGATGAAAGCCATAATTTACTCTAATAATATATTGGATTATACTATGTGATAATCAACTATTAGAGTAGTCCGAAACAAATAAACTGTGACACTATTCATAATAATAAAGTTAACTTCCTATATAGTTAAATCAGTGTAGTCCTCTTTGAAATAGAAATGAGTAAAAAGGAAGAAAAAAAAAGACCTTGATAATATAGTAAAAGACTCGTGTGCTATTTTTTAGGGGTCGGTTAGGGACACCCCCTTTAAAATTTAGCTGGCACCCCTTATATAGGTGAATTTGAGGCCTAATAGTCACCTCTAGGGATAAAAACCTTACATAATGCCCTAAGAGTCACCCCTAGGACATGTGCGGTCAACAAAACCCCTAAATCTGACCTGATACAACATAAACCTCCTGGCGCACTGACTTCGAGATACCGGCTACAATTTTAATCGAGATGTGGAATACTAAAAATTCAAGGTGACACAAAGGTCTCGAGGTGAGCTATCAGACTCCTTATGTGAGATTCTGAGATTCAACTCCCATATTCAAGCGAAAGGTCACCTACTAGCAGAAATTAAAGGTGACACCAAGGTTTCAGAGTGACCTTAAGGGCTCACATCTTACTATCTAGGCTCCCTCGAAGGTCTCTGTGTGACCTATATTACGCATCTCCTATGTATTATAATACCATTACGTGCATACACATGGTCACATGGATACAACCTCATATATACATACATACATACATGATAGATTTTGACTTAATATATGTTTATATATACATATATTATACAATTAACATTTGCATGTTACTATGAATAGTATCCAAAGCAAAATTACCTCCCCCCAAGCATGTTGTACATGCATGTTATGCATAGAGGCAGTCCAAAGCAAAATTACCTCCCCCTAAGCATGTTGTACAACCATGTTATGCATAGAGACAAAGTTACCTCCCCTTAAGCAATGTTGTACAAGGTTCTTATGCGTTTACCTTTTGCATCACCAGGTGTACATTTTTTGTTGCATTGGGTACAACATGCTTATGCTTTGCTTTTAGTTTACACGGATGTAAACGCATAGTAGAGGCATGGCCTACGCACGTGTTCTGCTAGGCACACCTTGCATGTCCGGTCATTGAAATCAA
This sequence comes from Deinandra increscens subsp. villosa, assembly GCA_039602395.1. Taxonomy (NCBI): domain Eukaryota; kingdom Viridiplantae; phylum Streptophyta; class Magnoliopsida; order Asterales; family Asteraceae; genus Deinandra; species Deinandra increscens. The sequence continues at coordinate 2,514,237 of JBCNJP010000008.1, read as the reverse complement.
CCACCTCCCACGCTATGCTCCCGTGCACTCCATCTACAGACGATGACTGTTGCCCCTCTCTCTTGCGCCTATACATACCCATCTTCTATGCTACTCCTGTATTGCTCTCGATTCCAGATTAAGGTTAGTGGGTTTTATGTACGTTCGAAGGCGATCTCGGTTCTTCATTACCGAGTTACGTCTCCACTTTGTTTGATTTCCGGGTTGTCATTGCGTGCGCTTTGTTTTGATTTCGGATGCCTGAGGGCTTTCATCTGTTTGTTTCCTGTCTTGCTGTTCGGTTTCATTTTTGCCTGTGTTGTGTTGTGTACTGATTCTCTGTTCTCCTGTTTGCTCAGCTTTATCCTTAGGGTTAGGGTTGTCTTGGTTTTCCCTTTTAGAGCGTGATAGCTTCTGATTCTTATTATATCTTTGAATGATGTCTTAATCTATTATTTTGAGGTCTCTTTGAATGATGTCTTAATCTTTTATTTTCAGGTGGTTGTATTTCAGCAACTTTGTGCAGCCGTTGTCAGAGTGTTACTGTAAGTTATACATATGTATCTTCCCCCTGCTGCTTGGTGTTCATTTTTGTTTGTTGTTTATATGTGTTCTTTAGAGTTACAAAGGGTCTGTTTTGAAAAAAAAGGGAGTATATGCAGGGCTTCACTGGTGAGGTTTATGTTAAGAAGAAATGTGGTTTGTCCTGCTGTTTTTTTTTTGTTACCTTATTTTTGTTTGTTTTTCATTTATGTTTGTTGTTTGTGTGTTCTTTAGAGTTACAAAGGGTCTGTTTTGAAAAAAAAGGGGGAGTATATCCAGGGTTTCCCTGGTTAGGTTTATGTTAACAAGATATGTGATTTGTCTGCTGTTTTTTGTTACCTTATTTTTGTTTGTTGTTTATGTGTTGTTTAGAGTTACAAAGGGTATGTTTTAAAAATGGGAAGTGTATCCAAACGTTGATTTTATGATAGAGGGTTTCGCTGGTGAGGTTTATCTCCCTGTCTGAGATATATGTTTTGGTTTGCTAAATTTATTTACCTTGCAGCTTTTGGTACTGCTGTCGCTTGGATACCTGTTTGTCGATGGAGGGCTCTGCTATGTAAGTTGGCTATCATATTTTTATATTTGTTGATCCTTCCGTTTTGTTTACCTTTTTTTTTCTTTTTATTAGTTATGGTTGTGTTGTCATTGTTGCTGCTCTTTATATGTTGGCTGTATGAGTCTTAGTTTAGGGGCCGTGTCGTTTTGCTAGAGGTCGTGTCATTTACCTACAGATAATGCCTCCCAAAAAGCGTGCTGCAAAGAGAAAGAGAGCACAGGTATGCGTGCCTCCCAAACAGCGTTCTGCAAAGAGAAAGAGAGCACAGGTATGCGATGGTCAGGCCGCGAGTGCCGTGGTGGGTTCGCCTTCTGTCACGTTGTCGTGCTAGGAATGCGTGTGTAGGTGACGCAGGGCTGGCTTCTGTTCCCTATCCATATGAGGACCTCGGGGATGCTAATAACAAATGTGAGTTTTGTGGCCTCTTCTATACCCGATTTTTATGTGCGCCTTTACAATGGTGTTGATACACATCTATACGCGCCTCCTTCAAGTGGTACTCTTGGTGCGAATATATATGACGCTGAGCCTGATGCTAGGGACTTCGACATAATAATACGTGACAAGTCTGGTGTCCCGCAGCGTGTTAATAACCTGCATCCGTCTTACATGTCGCTATAATATCCGCTTCTTTTTCCTTTTGGCGAGCCTGGATGGTCTCCTTCGCTGCGAATTACATCTGCAGACCAAACCGAAGACAAGCGTTTAACAATGAATATGTTCTACAGCTACCAGATTCAAGATAGGTCCAGGTACTACACACCGTTGCTCGTGGCAGGCCGCCTTTTCCAACAATATTTGGTTGATGTTTATATCTCGGTAGAACTTAACCGCCTCGATTACATCCTGGCTAATCAAAGCACCCTTCGTTGCGAGTTTCTAAGCGGGATATATGATTCGATATCTAGGGGCGACACGGAGGGCCATAGCATCGGCAAAAGGATCTTGCTTCCTTCATCCTTCACCGGTGGTCCTAGGTACATGTACAAGCATTATCAGGACGCACCGGCCATTAGTAGGGTCCATGGCAACCCACAATATTTTATCACGTTCACATGCAACGCTAAGTGGCCAGAAATCGAGAGGCACATGGCTGCCTTTCCTCGACTCATGGCACATGACAGGCCGGATGTTATAGCACAAGTGTTTTAGATGAAAGTAAACGCGCTCATATCTTTTCTTAGAAGCGAGAGGCCTTTTGGCGTTGTCGCAGCAGGTGCTGTTCTTTGCTCAGTTTCGCGCCTCTGCATATTCAATGTATCTTTTCTTCTATCGACTGACGTGAACTGTTTGCAACGCATATCTCTATACCATTGAGTTCCAAAAGAGGGGCATGCCCCATTGTCATACGTTGCTTTGGGTCACTCAACCGCATGGGATAAGAACTCCCCAGCAGCTTGATGAATTCATCTACGCTGAGGTGCCCGATGAATCGGAGGAGCCCGTCCTTTACAAAATCATTTCGGAATCAATGATTCATGGCCCATGTGGCCTGGAAAGGACTAAGTCTCCATGTATGAGTGATGGGAACTGTTCCAAGAATTCTCCAAGAGCATATGAGCCTGAGACCCGATTTGATAGTAACGGAAAAGTGCACTATAGAAGAAGACGCGAAGGTCCTTCTGTGGATAAAGGGGGTGTGTTGGTGGACTGTGGTTTTGTAGTGTTGTATAACAAGCACTTGTGTACATGTTTCGAGGCACACATCAACATGGAGTATTGTGGCTGGAGTATGATGATCAAGTATTTATTTAAATACATCTCAAAGGGTGCTGATCGCATAAGATATAACGTTACATCAAAAAAAAATCAGGACGCTGCTTCCTCATCTAAGACAAAGGTGAAGGATGATGAGATACAGAACTTCGTTGATGGTCGTTTCATATGCTTACACGAGGCGTCTGGCGCATTCTTAACTTTCCCATTCATCATTGAGTCCCTGCCGCAGGCTCTTGCTATTCACCTTGAGGGAAAACAGAATGTCACCTTTAGGGATAGGAGTCTGTTAGCAAACTTAGTGAGTGATGCTGCTGGTAGAAGGACAACATTAACTGAATGGCTACATGTAAACACCGTTGACCCAAGTGGTCAAGGGCTTAAATACATAGATTATCTTTCAGAGTATAAGTGGGTCTGCTCAGACAAATGCTAGGTTAGGCATTCTTCAAACCAAGAGCCATCAATAGGTCGTTTAGTTTACATCCATCCAAGCAGTGGAGAATTATTTTACCTACGAATTTTGCTTAATCACCAGAGGGGGTGTAGTTCGTTTGCTGACATAAGAACTATTGCAGATGTAGTGTATTCAACTTATCGTGGTGCATGTGAAGCATTACGGTTGATTGGTGACGATAGAGAATGGACTGAGGCGTTTGTTGAGGCCGCAAAATGGGCAAACTCTACACAGCTCAGGCACCTTTTTACGCATATGCTACTGTTCTGTGAGGTCGCTAACCCAATGCATTTGTGGAACGACCATTGGAGGTCTATGAGTGACGACTTTAATCTGGCCATTAGTAAAGATACCAACGTCGGTTTGGGGTCCGTTCCTGACATTGCATTGCAACAGTCTGTTTTGTACGAGTTCGAGAAGCTTCTGAACTCGAATTCCACGTATTCATCACTCACAGAGTATGGGCTGCCAATGCCTGAGGGTCATTATTTAAATATGCTACGGAATCGTTTGTTGATGGAAGAAAAATGCTACAACAGGGAAGCCTTAAGACAGGAGAACGAGCGTTTGTGTGTCAACCTAAATCTGAAACAGTCGGAGATATATGAGTCAGTGATTTCTGCATACAAAAGTAAAACACAGATTCTGCGTTTTGTGTATGGTCATGGGGGTACTGGTAAAACCTATTTATGGTCGGCGATTATTAGCGCCATAAGAGCTGCTGGCGATGTTGTGTTGGCTATTGCGACGTCTGGTATTGCGGCCCTTTTGTTACCATGTGGAAGAACAGCTCACTCAAGGTTCAAAATTCCAATAAATCTCAAGGAGGAGTCATTGTGCTCTATCACTAAAAATTCTCAAGCTGCGCATTTGCTCATTCACACATCGCTTATAATCTGGGATGAGGCTCCGATGAGTGGCCGTAAGTGTTTTGAAGCGTTGGACAGGACACTAAGGGACATTCTAGACAAGCCAAACATGCCTTTTGGTGGGAAATCTGTCATGCTTGGTGGCAATTTCAGGCAAACATTACCGGTACAGAAACGCGCGTGCAAATAAAAAGTCGTTTCATCCTCTCTGCCAAGGTCATGTTTATGGCAATATTTTAAAACTGTCAGGCTCACTAAGAACCTGCGTTTTCACCGTGCTCAAATGACAGCCGTTGAAAAGAGCGACGCCCGAAGGTTTGCAGAGTGGCTGCTCGCAGTTGGGGATGGAAGTGTTGGCGAGCCTGCGGGGGCATCCACTGTAGATTCCAAACAAATTTAGGTACCTTAGGAGTTTATCATGCCTTACAATGAGGACGCCTTGGGGTTGCTGATTGGTTTTATTTAAGACGATGACACACTGAGGTTCCCAACCTCTGAAAACCTATGTGACAAGGCGATTGTCTGTCCTAAGAACTTCATGGCTGATGACATCAACATGAGGGTGCTAGGAATGACTCCTGGTAGTAGCCGAACGTATTTAAGCACAGACTCACTCACCCCGCGTGCAAATGAAATAGGTGATTCAGAGATACTATATCCGCCTGAGTACCTTAACGCTTTAGATTTCCAAGGGGTTCCTGCCCATGTGCTCGAGTTAAAACCCAATACTCTTGTTATGCTTCTTCGAAATATAAACCAGGCATGTTGTCTTTGTATTGGTACAAAGCTGCTGGTCACGCAGTTGCTGGATCGCGTTATAAAGGCTGATATCATTACAGGCTCCGCTGTGGGTCGACGGGTGTATATACCACGGATCGCATTTGTTCATGATGACAAGGAGCTTCCTTTCACCTTTAGGAGGAGGCACTTCCCGATTAGAGTGTGTTACATGATGAAAATAAACAAAAGCCAAGGGCAGTATCTCAACAAGATAGGGGTTTACTCAACAAGCACGGTCAATTATATGTAGCTCTTTCGAGGGCCACATCTCCTGCTTCATTGAAAGTCCTGATAACACCGCAGGAAGGCTACCGTCTTAACACAACCAAAAACATTGTCTTCTCTGACCTTTTAGATATTATCAATTCAATGGAAATGTTATAGGTGTCCTGTTAGTTCTGCTCTCGGCTATTTAATTCTTGTTTGTATATCAACGGGTCTCTTGGATCTGTCACAGGGAGCGGGCAACACAGCTGATGAAGATTTCTGAGGTGGCTTTTGGTGGGCCAACACTGCCCATGGAAGTAAGAGTTCTGAACAAGTGGAAGCTGTATCATCTGAAGCCAACGTTCTCATACCTGCTCATTGACCGCCATGTATGTTAAACATTTATGCAGATTACTTTGTTGTGATCTTATATGTATTAATTGTATGGCGCTTTTTTTTACAGGGTGGTGCAATCCAGGCTCTATTTGACGCCTCTGAGGAAACAGATCTTAACAGCATGGTTAGTGTCATGTGGTGTTACCGTATTGAAGGCTATAAGTGGGCGCGGCTGACCACACACTCTTCAGCGTTACAGGTGGACCGTTCCACAGTGTTCACACCTATTGATGATAACAAAGACATCCCACACTTTTACTACAGTTTCTTGGAGTATGATAGGCTAAGGGAAAGGAATAACAACAATGAGCTTCTGTCAGGTAATTGAATGTAAAAGATGCTTTTACAAAATACGAATGCTAAATATTTTGATGTTGAGTAGACTACATTGGAAGGGTAGATCGTGTCACGCAGTTAGAGACAGAAACGAAGGGTACGCTAACAAAAGTGTGGTTGGAAGATTGCAGGTGTTCTTTCGATCTGATTGTTTTGCTGTCATGGTTCGTCTCTCATTGCTTATAGATTCGTTTCTTTGTCCATGTCACGTTTGTTAACACAGCAAACGAAAGATCGAAGTGACGCTCTGGGAGGAAATCGGAGCACGTGTTGACCTACATGCGATAACGGCAACGGACCACATTGGCATATCTGTGATGTCGTCATTAAGAGTCACTGATCATCATGGTGAGCCTTTGTAGTCTAAATGCACTTTTTACCGCTATGTTTTTGTTATACTAACTATCATGGGAGGTGCAGGGGTGCTGCAGTTGCAGTCCACATCTGCAACACGAGTGGCTATTGATTCGCACCTCGAGCTGGCGAGGTCACTAGCTGCAAGGTAATAAGATGTCATCATGCTAATTCTGTCGTGTTCCATAGCTTTGAAAACTAAATATGGACAGGATTTTAGAGGCTCATATAAGCCCATCGGCCACTTTGACAAAGTGTCACCTAATAAGACGGTACCATCAGATCATCCTAACACATGCTTTATTAAATAACATACAGTTTTAATCCACTGGATATGGCAGACGTGGCTGTCGGTGCGCAGCCACCAGAGCTTACTTTCATCGAAAAGCCATCAGAGAGGGGCAGGAGGACCATGGCGAGTCTGTTAACTGAGGACCCGGCTAGGCTTGCTGTGAGTACACCTTCTCACTGCTGTGTTACATAATTATATAACCTCCTGCCATACCATATTGTCAGTAATGTTACATATTGCTATGCTGATACATCTGAATGCAAAATACAGGAAAACGTCTACACATGTGAGGCGTACTAACGACTCTCGAGGAAAGCCGTATGTGGTACTACACTGCCTGTCCAAAGTGCAATAAGAAAATTACGGGCACTGTTGATAGATACACTTGCATTCCATGTGCACAGAAGGAGACGAAATATATGTAAGACCTAAACTAAGATAACAAACCTGTGCATGACCAGCCTTTTGTGCTTCTGAAACGTTATTTTTGGCTTAGGTACTATGTGACTAGGACGCTTACTGACCAAACAGGTTCGGCAACAGTCATAATGTTTGGTGAGACTGTTGCGTCGATGGTAGGTATCTCTTTCCATGACCTGATCCATGAGCGCGGTTGCAATGACGCGAAGAAAATGCCACAGATGTTGCATTCAATTAAGGGCGTGACAAAGATCTACCAGCTGGAGAAAGGACGTAATGACGAGGACGGTCTAAGGTTTGTGGTGAACAGGGTGTTTGATGCTACATCATGTTCGCCTCTTGCAACAAAAACCCCTGCCATACGAGACACTGTGTCGGGTCCTTCTGAAGAATCCTCGAGCAAGCAGCCCATTGCCACAAGGACAAGGAGGAAGCTGGTGCTTTCTGTTGGTAAGACACATCAGCCCGCACCTATTTAGAAACTTTTACCATTTATTCTGAATGATGGCCACTGCAACTAACATGTGATGATTATGTTCAGATGATGATGGTGACACTGAAGACAGTAACGCGCGTAAGAAGAGGGCACTGGAGGAGTAGCTCGGGGATGAATCGGATTAGATGAACGCCTAGGGAACCATCTTTTGTATGTGTAAGATGCTAGCAGCCATGTATTTTGTTACAAGGGAACATGTCTTGGGAAAAGCTGGTTTATGAACGACCGTTAGTTTTGTGAAGCCCCGTGTACATAGCAGTGTGTATGACCTGCGTAGTAAAGATGGGTGGTCCTTTAAAGTGGTATTTTGATGCATGTAAAACTTATGCAGCCCTTTGTCTTGGACATTGGTTAGGTAGTTTCTAATGATCTCAAGTTCGTTGCTTTATCGATGCCATGTTTCTTTATATGTAAGAATGCTATGTTTATGCAATGTAATTAGCAGGCTGCTATATCTTATCTACTTCTTAAGTATGCCCATTACTTTACAACAATAATTTAGCTCATTCCATTTTGAAACTCTTTTTACGACCTCTTATAATGAATTTGTGTTTTAATGATTGTGTCTTGGTCATCAAGATACTTTTAGGCAAGGCTTTAAAATTTGTCACTAGAAAGGTTTTAGATCACGTGTCGTTTGAGTTATAATCTTTTTTCACAACTTTGTATCTTTGTTTAATGGGATGACTGTTTTTCTACATAACTCGTGTTGCGACGGAATCATTCCATAGTCATTCCATTTATAAATATATAAGAATACCGTCAACGTATATATGTATATATACACGCACTTCCATTTATCGCTTGGATTTAAACAACCAGAGCTCAAATTCTATTTTTTTCAACCCTTTATTTTTAAAACTTAAACTAGAACTCGGCTCATTTATTATTTAATTATTATAGTTTTATAATAAATCCATAACATTTATAGTTATATTCTATATATGTTGTAAAATATCTTATTTAATTAAAACAGAACTTTATTGTAATAATAATAACTTATCTAGTTATACATTCAAAATATGTTTGTTTCTTACTTGCTAATAGGTAAAACCTCTACACTGCCTATTTATTCAAGGCCCAGGCATACTCACAAACGGAAAAGTTAATGGCGCATCAAAAAAGGTTTTTACTATTCCTCACGTTGATATTTAATAAAGAGATGTGTCTTGCTTATACACGCCATCTCTCACAAACGGAAAAGTTAACGGCGCATCAAAAAAGGTTTTACTATTCCTCACGTTGACATTTAATAAAGAGATGTGTCTTGCTTATACACGCCATCTCACCCATACTCTGTATACCCCCATTCTTTCTCTGAATGTGTAGTGTTCCTTAGGTTAAAAAGTTCAGCTTTCGTACACTAAAAACTGTGGGCGTCTATATCTCGCTTCAGGATAACAAGCGAAATATAGAGTTTGTAGGCATTTGTTCGCTCTGCACATTTGGTGAGTTACCTTCTCTTTCGTGCCATTCATTCGATTTGTATTCCTCATATCCTTAGCATCTTAGATTTCTTTTCTTACATGCATTCATTGATCATACATCCGATGAGTTGATGTTCTAGTTTTCTTTTTTGGTATATGGATGTCAAATTTGGGCCTCTGAATGCTAGGTTTACTTTGATTAGTCGGTGATCAGGGTTTGGTAGTTTCTTGCATTTACAAGATTTAAACTTTGTTATTACTTTTGTAACCATCTACATGTTCTAATGGTCCCTTGCACATAGGATTTCTTGCCTATTCATACCTAACAAACCTGGTATGGTTCTGCTTAGCCTTTCATACTTTGTCTGTTTTATATATAATCAAAGCTTTTGGTATGCACTTCGTTGCTCATTAGCAGTTTTAGTAATGTAATTTAGTCATTTTTCTAAACCATAATGATTTAAGTTCTATAACGGAAACTTTGGTTACACTTATAATGTGCTTTCTGTGACTTCTATCAGATGATATTATCTAAATTTGTGAATTCCTTCCACTTAATATTATTTAAACTTTGGTTATACTTATATGTGCTTTTTGTGATTTCTACTAGATGATATTAACTAAATATGCTAATTCACTCCACTTAATTATATTTAGTGTCATAAGTGTAGACAGGCAATGGCTCCACCACGGAGGATAAGTGAGCTACAGCACGACAGCGACGTTGTCCCGATCCAGATCAGGGTCCTGCACATGTGGACACCCACGCATTCAGGCCCGACGATGACGTATTTATTGGTAGACAAATATGTAAGTTCAAGATAAACAAAACGCAGGTGCTTGGGGGTATCTATTTCACCTGCTATGTATTTGATCTAATATAGCCCGCGCATATGCGAAACAGGGTCATGCGATTCAGGCGATGTTCCACAGGGATGAGGCCGTACATCTATATCAGAAGCTCGTGATCATGCGATGCTACACACTGACCGGCAACACATGCACATTCGCCTCAGCTTTCAACCGGGTTTCTCCGCACACAGCGGCGCTTGACATCGATAGGAACCTGGAAGCGGTACCTTTGGCGGATGACTTCACCATTCCATGGAAATACTTTAACTTCCTGCCAATCGAACAACTCACCAACTGCCTCCTTAACAATAAACAGCTCACAGGTATACATGCATATGAATTTAGTTAAAATCTAGGCCGGCATTAACAACTCTTGTGGTTACATAACAGATTACATAGGTAAGGTAAATGACCTTGAACTGGCTAAGATTGAGGGGTCCAGCACTGTTCTGAGAGTGACATTGCAGGCACCCGGGTGAGAAACATCATATACCAGATCATTGAAACCAATGTATGCTAACTTTATGTTTCGTGTGCCAGAGCCAAACCCGTGGTTGGTACTTTGGGAAAGCATCCACACCAATATAAACCTTGACAACATTACTGGACCTAACCGCGGGGTCATTCTGGCAGCAACGGCATTAAAAGTTGTTCCTCACCCAGGTCAGGCATCTTTACGCATCGTTGATTCAAAATTCTTCTAAGGTTTATATTTTTGTAAATTTCCCTTTATGACAGGTGGTCTGAGGCTACAGTCTACTGCTGGACCAAGGGTATTCGTTAACCCAAGGCTGCCTATTGCTAAGGACATGGCTAAGGCGTAACTATTTTGATATATTTTTCGCATTATATTTGTGCGTCATAGTTTGCAGCTCTTTTACATTTTCATTACCATAAAAAACCAGGTTTAGTGCTGAAAGAAATGGTGCACCGGTCAATAGACTTATCCTACGCACCGTGTACGAGCAATACACAAATGCAAGCGTACCCACCACAGACATTGCCAGTCTTTATCATGTAGATCAGGACAGACTGAAGGTACTAGAAGTAGCAAACATATTCTATTACAGTGTAGATACATTTTATTCATTACAGAATGATTTTACCCTTTCGATGATGTATGTGTTTCACGCAGAATCATACCTACATGCTTGCCTGCACTATAACTGCGTTCTCGGAGATAGAACCATGGTACTCTGTTTTGTGTATGGCATGTCTATGCACGCTATATCAGGAAGGCATGGTGTATACCTGCAAAGAACAAGGTGATCTCTATGTAGCATACAGGTATGACAGTTGATACATAGTACATCCATGCTTATACCAATAACTAACAGTTTAATCAATTATTATTATGATACTAAACAGTTACAAGGCCATCTGCACTGTTGAGGATGAGACTGGTATAGCCAGTGTCACTGTCTTTGACTAAGGTAGCTTGGGATGATTGGCCTGAGATGCTATGACATGATAAGCATCAAAGGGTTTGTAGATGCCAAGGTTTTACCGGATCCTATAAGGGCGCTAATAGGTACCCAGTGGGCTTTTGTAGTCAAGAAAGGCAAGAGACGCTCACACAGCCTCTTAAGGTTTGTATCAAACGATGTTAGACCGATGGCTGTCGCAGCGCTGAACAGAGGAAGACTGTGCTTGACAGATTGCAGCTTTAGCAATGCAAGAGGAGATCTTTCCAGCCAGCAAGGTAAGCATATTCTTAGCAGGTTCACGTATCGAGAGGCACCATGATGCATCCGCTTCACTAAGGGTCATAGCATATAATTTTTCTTGAATATGTTAAATGCAGGGACAAGCAAACATGCTCCTTCGGCTGACATCGATAGCCAGGCACAACGGGACTCTGCGATGGATACCACAGAACATGACTCTCCGATGGATACCACAGGAAATGTTGGCGTGCCAAAGGAGGATGAGGCAGCAGCTGCTTCTGATCCAGAGGCGGCTGAAAAATGTGCACATGAGGCATCGATACTGGAGGAAAGCATGGCTGGAACTTAAAAAAAAACAGAAAACTGATGGTTCTAATGTATAGGCAAGGTTGGAGGTAGGTTGTTGGTCTGTTGGTGACAAAACAATTCTGGTAGGGATGAAGGTTATTATGTAAATTAAACCTATGTGTGATCTAGCTATTTCACATCCTAGGGTTATCTACCTATGTAATCAAATGCTACATGACCATGCAATGGTCATGCCAGGGACAACTTTTGCTAATATATATGATGTTCTTGGTATGGTATGCAATTGATCCTCTATTTGTATATACTATTAATTCATAAAAAAATCATTAAAGGTTTGCGTTGATAGCTTCTCGAAGGTTAAATGTTTATAGTGGCTTATGTAGAATTTCCCCCTGATGTGCGGCATCGCGCGCTAGCCGACCACTAGTATGGTCATGTGGATACAACCTTAAATAAGAACTTGTTGGTATATTCAGTGGCGGACCCAGGATCTTATTTCAGGGGGGTCATTTTTTTCAATGATTTTTTATATCAATATTCACCATACATTTTTCGGGTCGGGTCGGGTAAAATAATATTGTATGATATCATAACAAAAATAAAGCATGTATCAACTATCTAGTACTAAATTTCAAGTTTCATTCATATATCAACTATCAAATATCAATTTCAAGTTTATAATCAAAATAGAAAGCATGTATCAACTATCTAGTACTAAATTTCAAGTTTCATTCATGTATCAACTATCAAGTATCAATTTCAAGTTTATAATCAATTATACAAAAGAATAGATATACTAACCCATGAATTTGGTTGAAGGCCCTTGGAACAATTAAAAAATCCTCAAGAGTCAAGATATACACCCAAAGTCGTCAAAAATTCATCAAATTTTTTTTTTGAAACAGCAACATTTAATAAAACCATTCACGAGCCAGAACTAGCAAATGCATAGATTACACAACATAGTCCAGAAACAAAATACAAAACAGAAAAAGAAGAAACATCATTCCTAGTATAACACCCCTTTCAAACTATAACCAAAGAAAGCAAAGCAACACCCTAACCAAAAGAAACCACATGCTGACCCCTTGCTCCATGTTCCATCCTACTCATATCAGATAGAAGCAACCACCCTTCATCCATACAGCTATCCATCCTCAAGATCCTTGTGCATAGACCAAACCAATTCAGTTTCCTATTGTACTTCTTTTTAGCAATTTCAGCCCTCCTTTCGGTCTAGCTTCACAAGCATTAAGCATCTACCACAAACCAACCTTTTTAATGTATAGTCCACTTCGAAATCAAAATAGAACACCACCATCACACCCAAAGCTCATGAAGCCCCCGTGACCAGCCCTTCTACCCATTTACCAATAACCAAAATATCAATCTATATCCCCCTGACCCGTCATCCCAACCCAACACATCCAACAAAATCAAGAAATAATTGTAAACCCTTGGTTATTTAATTCCAATATATAAAAAAACAATAGCATGATCTAAATTACCTCAAGGCTCAAACAACAGCTACATATTCAGAATCCAATACTAAAAATAGGTAATAAAAAGCTAAAACAACAAGAATGATAAGAATCTTGAATAAAAGAAAGTTGGGTGATTTCTTAAGGATGCAAGAAATCAAGGAAGTTGGGTGATTTCTTTCCTTTTTGGGAACTAAAGCCATGAAATTTGTGTAGAAATTCTTGGATTTTGATCCCAGAAAATCTGCAAGCTGTTAGAGCATATTCCTATGCCACGATGTGTCTTGTGTATTGTATCTATGTAATGAGAGCAACTGTGTGAGTCTTGTTAGGCAACTAGGCGTACCTCATGGTCCGCCGGACCAGTTGGTACGGCGTACCAATGTGGTACGCTGGCTTGTTAGCTGCTACCTATAAATAGGTAGTTTGTGTTGAGAGCATTAGCACTGATAGAGAACTTCAAGTCATATTCTACATTTCTGTGTGTGTGTTTCTGTGTGTATGCTCTCAAGGTTTCATCAATACAAATCTCATTTGTATTTACTTTTGATCTCGTTTCATCTCGTTATCACTTGATTAGCAATCGATCCGTCGCTCCATGGTTTTACAAGTGGTATCAGAGCTATCTGGTTCCATTTGCTGATCATATTCTGTGATTTTGGAGATTTTTAGAGAGAAAAAGTGGGTTTTGAAGCATTTTTCATCAAATTCTTCCAATTCCGGGTGTTTCCAAGGTTAATAATGATTTTCGAGTGTTCCTGGTAAGTTTTCGCATCTGTGTGAAGCAAATTTAAGTTCAATTTGTCAAAATTTGCGAAATCAGTCGAAATCTGCATGAAAAACGACTGATCCGCCGGATGAACAATCTGGTCCGCCGACTGGTCCGCTAGACAATCTTCATCAGCTGGTCCGTGGCGGTTATAGCGTATTAGTGTGATCCGCTGAAAAATCTGGTCCGCCGTACCAGTTTTGGTCCGCCGGATCAATCTGGTCCGCTAGTACAATTTGGTCCGCTGGTTATAAATCTGATCCGCAGGTATAATCTGGTCCGCTGAGATTGATCTGGTCCGCTTTTGGTCCGCAAATACAAATCTGGTCCGCTGATTTTGGTTTGGTCCGCTGGCAGAAAAGTGGTCATCACTAAAACTGACATAACTTGAGAACCGTAAAGAGTTACGGGAGCTAATACCAGCTAAAACGTTCGTATCGACGAGATATAGGACTTGTACCCGCCTACGGCCAGTACGTCCATTTTTGAGCCCCTAAATCCACTTGGAAAGCCTCCGTTTTTGAGTTCGAAGTTTTTGCAGTGTCATATTTCGGAAAATATGTCGGATTTTCAAGCGTTTTCTGCGATTCAAAACACGATGCAAGCTATCATTAACTATGATAATGAAATAGGAACAAGTCAGAAAGTTCCGAAATTGCTCAGATTGGAAGATTATCATAGTTGGGTGAAGCGATTCAATGCATATGTTGGTGCTAATGATGTTGATTTTTGGATATCTTACAATAATCTATACGAGTATCCAACAGGAACAAATGGAAGGCCAGTTTTGCAACAAAGTATTACTGGTGAGCAAAAGAAGGCATATCAAGCAGAACAAAAAGCTTATGGTGCTTTAACGATGGCATTACCTTCCGACTTATTACATCAATTTTCTGCGTATACTTCTGCAAAAGAATTGTGGGATGCAATTCAAAAACGATGTGAGGGTGATGATCAATTCAAGAAAAGCAAACAAAAGGTTCTAAGAAAAGAGTTCGACAATTTCAAGCATTATCCAAATGAGAATATTTCAAAGCTTATCACTAGGTTTTCACATTTCTTAAGTGAAATGGCTTTAGTTGGCATCAAAAAGGAAGAAGCTGATCTGAAAGAGAAGATACTAGAGGCATTACCTGAAAAATGGGAGAATTATGTAATGATGGTTACTCATGATAAAGAATTTTCAGGGTTGTCATTCATCAATTTGATTGAGCAGATACAAGCAAGAGATATGGAGTTGAGTGTCAACAAATCCATGCCTGCACAAGTACAGAATCCAGCTGCATATCTTGGTGAAAATGATTCTACCATAAATGCTAAAAAGGCAAACATTTACAGTGAAGGTCCTAGTACTGCATTTCTTGCTGGAAAAACTGAGAGTTATGGTGATTCTTCAGGTTGTACTTTTACAAGTCCAAACCGATCATCAAAGTCTACAATTCCTGATAAGGCATCTGAGGATCTAGCTTCATTGTTATCTGCATTTATATCATCGTCAAATGGTTCAATTTTTGGGAAACTTGGAGAAGTTGATTTGGTTGCAAATGACTTAGGTGAGTTGAATGATGATCATTTGAACGAGTTAGATTTACATTGGCAATTTGCTATGATTGTTGAAAGAGGTAGGAGATACATGAAGAAGCATGGTAAACAATCTTTTATTCCAGGAGGAAAACTTGGATTGGATAAATCCAAAGTCAAGTGTTTCAAATGTTCACAAGTTGGACATTTTGCTCGTGAATGTAACAATTCAAAAGTATCTGCATCCTCGTCTTCAACAAACAATTCTAAATCACAAGCTTTGACTTCATACACGGCTGAAGGATATGATTGGGAAAGAGATATAGCAATAATTGAAGAGAGACAGAATCAGATAGCATTAACTGCAACTCTCAATGCAGATGGTTCTACAGAGTCTATCTACAAGACATCACCTGCCATGGTGTATAACGCTGATCTAAAACAATATGTTAAATTGTATCCTGATGAATCTGCACTTCTTGCCAAAGTTGTTTGTCACGAATTACATGATTCAGATTCAGACACAAGTTCATATGAAACAGTTGTGGAAGATGGTACTGCAGAAGTGACAAAAGAGTTTCAAGAAAAATATGAATCTTTGTTAGCAGAGAATGGTTTGATCTCTGAAGAACTCAAAGCTGTTAAAGCTGAATTAGAATGTTCACAACAAAGATGTGCTGATTTAGAAAGAGTCAATACAGAACTGGTTCAAAGTGCTGAAAAATGGGAAACTGAAGCAAAGGATGTTATTGGAGATTTTGATAATCTATTCGAGAAATCAACAGCTAGAGTGGAATCTCTTCTGAAATCTAATGTTGAACTTCAAAAGGCTTTTGATGACGTTACTGCTGCTGAAAATGTTCATAAAGCAGTGATTTCTGAATTACAAGATAGAGTTATAGAACTTAAAGAGGAACTTTCAAAGCTTAGAGATGAAAATGTTCAGGCTCGTGAGAAGAATGGAATTTTAACAAAAGATGTTGCTTATTACACAAAGAAGTGGGAAAAAGTTCATGCTGAGTTAATGGAAATTTGTGATACAAAAAGACAACTAAAGTCAGAATACAATGAGTTGTCAGATCAATTTATTGATATTCAAAAAGAATTGATGGATGCTCAAGTCAAGATCTCTGAGTTGAAAATTGAGATTCTTGTTCTTCAAAAACAAGTAAAGAATTCAGCTATGTCTCCTACTTTACTGAATTACATTTACAATCAGGAGAAGAGTGACGATAGTGTGAAATTAGAGGACTTGCATTCTCTTCCAGCTCCGGTGGTTATCTTAAATCCTCCATCTGTGTCATTTGATCCAAGAGCTGAAGTGCAAGATTATTCTCAATTTGCAATGCCAGCAAAGAAAAAGAAACATAAATCTGAGAAAAAGGTGAAGAAGTTGGGTGAAGCTCCGAAGTTTATTTCAAATTCAAAATTTTTGGAAGATGAACAAGTTTGTGAGCCAGTTGCTTCAGTTCCTTCATTTGCTAATGAAGAAGAAAAAGCTTTGCTTCAAAGTAACAACTTGAAAGATATTAAAGCTAAGTTCAATAGCGAGGCTAAAGAACGAAAAGTTCCAGAATCTTCTTCAAGTTCTTCAAAAATTCCAGGGTATAAACAAAAAGGCTTGGGTTATATTGTTAACGAAGAACCAGTTTTAACACTACCACAGAAGCAGCCAAAGGAGAAGGCTAAGGAGAAAGTTTCAGGTCACAAGAATCAGTCAAAGCAAAAGACACAAAAGGTGTTCAAATCAAAGAATGCTGATTATTATTCTGGAGGTTCGTCTTATAATTCTGGTTATTCTCCACGAAGTCCACCTCCAAGGTATGATTCTTTAGATGATTTCTTTGATTCTTTTGATTCAGAAAATATTTTTGGTTATCATAAGGTGTTCAGTCAACAGGGAAATAGAAAACCAAATTTTTCTGAAGAAAAACAATTTTTTGAATCAAATTTGGGTAGCAGTTCGCTTAATGTTTTTCACAGAAAGTGTTACGCATGTCGTCAACCAGGGCATCTTGCTGCTCAATGTCCTACGAATGCGAGCACTGACGCTTATGTGAACAAAACTGCTAAATATGTGGATTTAAATGGTCATATTTTTGATGAACCACAACCATCGATGTACAAATCAACTAGTAAGCCGTCTTGGGCAAAGACGCAAGTTGATCATTTTGTGGGTTCATTGAACAGTTTTAAATCGTCACTGATGTGGAAACCACGAGCTGTTTCCTTGGCAAACAAAGACCATGTTGAAGACACCGGGCGACCCGAGGCTGTTGACTCGGGCCGATCCCAAAACCACTAATGTTTTATCTGGTGTCTGCAGGTTTCTTCAAGAAGACCTGTCATGCGTGTGTTGCTGATACTGAAGAACTTGCTTAATTTAGAGTTTCAACGACATATCATTTTCAAATGTTTTTCAACCGTTTTTTCCAAAACTAAAACTGCAAAGTGTCAGTGTTGGTCGATCAATTTTCTTTCTTATTCATATTTTTAGGGGGAGAAAATTGAAAATTCAAAAAATAGTGTTTGTTTGAATTTTAGGGGGAGAAATTGGAAAAATAAAAAAAAATGGAAAATTGAGAAATTTGATCCGACAAAAGCGAGAAATGATGGTACATCAGCATATATGTTATCTGCCATGGATAGATTAAGTCTAAAGGCTGTAGGTACTTGCATAATCTGTGAATGTGCATGACTAATCTGATATCTGCAAGTAAGATATAAACATAAAGCTTGCCTGATGATCTTTGGTTATTTGCTTCTTGATGAATACTGTGTGATTATTCCAAAAATAGAATAAAGAGATATCTTGATGAATGCATGTTTTCATTTTGCAAAAATTTCAACTTGTTTGATTTTCTTTATTTTGTCAAATGATCGGCCTTTCTCTGCGTATCGAAAGATCGACCTGATTGGTGTTCGTTTGACGTTCTGCTTTATTTTCTTTGGTGTTTTGTATAATCCATCGGACTTTCTCTGCGTGTACGGGAGTACCGACCTGGTTGTTGTTGGATTATACAATTTCTGCTTTATTTTTATATTTCTTATTTTCCTAAGCAATCGGACTTTCTCTGCGTGCTCACAAGGCCGACCTGATTGTTGTTTGTTTAGGGTTCTGCTTTATTTTTACATGACTCATCAAGGATGATTAAATCTCTAAGAACGTTGGTTTTATATGATAAATATGATGATTTGCCAGTATTTCTGATAGAGTGGAGGCCGAGTTATCAGTGCATGATAAAATTACCTTAAGCATATCTGAAACCGATAAAAAATGATTGGTGCATGCTGAAATAAACATAAATGTTGTATTTGCGATTATCTTGGCTTGCATGTTGATTAAGACCGAAATTGAAATGTGCTAGATGCGTTATGTCTGATATGATCTCGTGTCGTGATCTTTCTCGCAAAAGACAAAAATAGTGTTTAATTTTGTATTGCATTTACATTCTATTTCTGAAAATTAAAAAAGATTTTTGGTGTGTTTTAGTATAAAGTTTCAAAAAGTCAAAAAGATTTTATTTCTTATTTGTTTTCGATCGATCAACACTTGATTCAAAATCAAAGGTTACAAAATGGATATCTTGGATTCTCAAAGAGAAGTTTTGCTCCAAGATTAAATTAAGCTTGGTAATTTGTAT
The DNA here is from genome assembly GCA_039602395.1 of Deinandra increscens subsp. villosa. Lineage (NCBI taxonomy): Eukaryota > Viridiplantae > Streptophyta > Magnoliopsida > Asterales > Asteraceae > Deinandra > Deinandra increscens. The sequence continues at coordinate 2,495,163 of JBCNJP010000008.1, read as the reverse complement.
AGAAAACAAAAACTGCACTTTTTGTCTTCTAAAGTCGCAGGTTCTGTGTGTCAAGACTCGAGCATGGTGTAAAGAGGGAGTTTGTTATATCATTCTCAAGTGGATCTTGATGATCAAAGATGTTTCAAGTAGAGATCCAGCCATGCAAGCTCTGTTTCTGACAAGATTTCAAGTTGAAGATCTGATGCAGCAATGTTGAAGATTGAAGACTAGAGATTTAGTTAGACTAGATACACTACACGTTAAGGGGGAGTTTGTTAGAGCATATTCCTATGCCACGATGTGTCTCGTGTATTGTATCTATGTAATGAGAGCAACTGTGTGAGTCTTGTTAGGCAACTGGGCGTACCTCATGGTCCGCCGGACCAGTTGGTACGGCGTACCAATGTGGTACGCTGGCTTGTTAGCTGCTGCCTATAAATAGGTAGTTTGTGTTGAGAGCATTAGCACTGATAGAGAACTTCAAGTCATATTCTACATTTCTGTGTGTGTGTTTCTGTGTGTATGCTCTCAAGGTTTCATCAATACAAATCTCATTTGTATTTACTTTTGATCTCGTTTCATCTCGTTATCACTTGATTAGCAATCGATCCGTCGCTCCATGGTTTTACAAGCAATCAAGTTAATGAAGCTAGAACAAGGGAGAGACTGAGAGAGAGGAGTTGAGGACTAGGAAGGAGAGCTGGAAAGGGCCGAAAGACGGAGAGGCGGAGAGCGCTGCTCGCTACTGGTTGCGTTCTATGCGACTAGGGCACTTTTACACATTATCCCTTTATTCCCGTTCCAATTTAAAAAAAAAGAAAAAAATGAAAAAAAAAACCATGCTTAAACCGGGAATCGAACTTGGGAAAGCTTAAACTAAAACTCGTGGCGCTACCATTGGGCTGTATTATATTTTGTTAATAAAATGGGGGTTACTTATATTTATTTATGGGGGTCATTGGGATTTTCGTCTAATAACGTTCTACTAGCGGTACAAAACCGATGGGGATCGCTTGACCCCCCCCCCCTTCCACGTAAGTCCGCCTCTGGGTATATGGTATGTACTACGTGCACATGTACATACACATACCAACACACTTACATGCACACACATATGTACATACAATATCAATATGAATAAGCTTAATATACGTTCATATATGCATACATTACACTTTTATATGTATATAAACATGCATGCCGCACGTACACATATAAAATTATTATTGTTATCTTAATAATAATACTAATTATAATTATTATAAAAATACTAATTATCATTATCGTTATCATCATCATCATTATTATTATTATTATTATTATTATTATTATTATTATTATTATTATTATTATTATTATTATTATTATTATTATTATTATTATTATTACATATAAATAAATAATACAAATAAAATATGAAAAAACCTTCAGGGTGACATAAATGGCTGGAGGTGAGATATAGAACTCCTTATATGAGATTCAACTCACCTCTTCAACCGAGTGGTCTCCTACTAGAAGAAATTAAAGGTGACGCTAAGGTCTCGGAGTGACCTAAAGGGGAGTGACCTAAAGGGCTCACATCTTACCATCCAGGCTCCCTCAAAGGTCTCTATGTGACCTATATTATCGCATCTCCTACACCGGTACGTGCATACACACACATACAAACACATACTAATACGTTATCAAACCACACACATATATACATACATACAAGATAGATTTTACATATATGTTTATATATACATACATATGGTCACGTGGATACAACCTCATATAAAAACTCCGTTGGTATATTGTATGTACTACATGCATATATACATACAGATACCAACACACATACATGCACACACATACGTACATACAATATTAATATGAATAAGCTTAATATACGTTCATATATGCATACATTACACTTTTACATGTATTTAAACATTCATACCGCACATACACATATAAAATTATTATTATTATATTAATAATATATATTATTATAATAATAATAGTAATAATAATTATAATTATAATTATTATAATAATACTAATTATTATTATTATTATTATTATTATTATTATTATTATTATTATTATTATTATTACATATAAATAAATAATACAAATAAAATATGAAAAAACCTTCAGGATGACATAAAGGGTTGAAGGTGACATATAGGACTCCTTATAAGAGATTCAGCTCTTCAACCAAGATGTCACCTACTAGGAGAAATTAAAGGTCATCATTCTGAAACTCTAGATTCTTGTGTTTGTCATTGTTCTAACACTCCGATGCTGAAGTACAGACCCAGGGGCAGACTTACATTAGAGGGAGAGGTAGCGGCCGCTACCCCTGAACTCGCCCCCGAATGTGGTATTTTTTAACGTTTTAGGTATTTCGTTACCCCTGATACGATTTTTTTCGTTACCCCTAACACTGGCAGACCTACAGGAGGGTCAAGAGGATCCATTGACTATCCGACCGGCCAGGGGTGGATTTACTTAAGCTTAAGAGGGGGGCGAGGCCCCCACTCAGATTCATCTTTAAAGGCTTCTTTTAATGTTAGATTAATAATAAATCAAGAGAACGAGAAAGTCTATTTATGTTACTAATTAAATTGAGGATTTTTAGTGATGCTGCCATGAAAATATAGAGAAGCATGATGAAGAAGAAAGGGGACGAAGAAGATGAACTTGGGAACATAACCTGATGTTTGATTTTTAGACATTGGTAATTTAAAAGTTAAAAAGAAATGTCATATTAAACCTTTATGGTAACTACATTTACAAACTAAACCTTATAGTCTGATTTAATTGTAAAAAACCATATACTCCATACGCATGTATCTTGCGTAACTAATTAAATTTTATACTCATAGATAAATAGGGAGATGATCATTTGAGAACCAATTGGGTTTAAGAACTAAAAAGAACCATTCTAAGCCACTAGTTTATATATATGGAAAACCCCACCATGAATTATAGTGGTCCCCACCTGAAATTAGTGGTTGAGATTTAGTTCTCAAAAGAAAACGTTCTCATTTGAACCTAACCCTAGATAAATAAATGTTTAATTGATGGATTAGTAAATTAACTTTTAAATGTTTTGTTTTTTCATTAATTTTTTATTTTTGTAGAATATTATTATGTTTGATTATTACTAAGTGTAATTAAAAGATGAAGTAACATTATTTATATATATCAATTGTGAGTGATATGTGTACTCACAAAATATACTATTGGGCACTATTCCCGTGCCACGTCAGCAGCTCTGCTTCTGACACGTGGCTTACTCTTATATTTTTTTTTTACTCACAAAGATAATTGTTCCCCACAGTTGTTTTTTAATGGTTGGTATAAGTGGGCGGTCGTTTACAATTGTCGAGAGTGGTTGCCACTACTCCCTAAAATTATACACGTATCTCTCTTCTCTCTTGAAACTGCTGCACACATTTATAAGGCCCTCTCTCTCTTTCTTTCTTCATAGAGAGCAATTCATTCCCAATTACCCTTCGTCGCCGTCCTATCTTCATCGCCGCCGACATCGAATGAATTTTAAGTCTGCTCCGTCCACCTCCTGAATCGCATCCGTAGCAGGCATGCTTCCTTCGTGACCTCGGCGTTGCCCGACAACCGACCTCCATCACGTCATGCAATCTCCAGATCTATAAATTGATTTGGTGGTGCGATGGTCGTTGTCGAAGGTAGCGTTAGATGGTTATGATGTCTTGTTCATATTATTAAGGGGTGATATGTTTAGTATTATTTATATATTAAACAATAAAATTTGAAAAAGGCATAGTATACTTTACTACTTCTGTGTTTGGGCCACTACTTTTTTTTTTATTTATTATCAATTTGCCGCATACTTTTTCTTTTTTTTTTGGTCAAGTTTGGCCCTTTCATTTTTTTTGTTTTTTTATTATAAGTTTTGTTGTCTTTTATTTGGTCATCAAATTTTTTACTTTTCTACTTTCGTTTTTAGTATACTTTTATAGTTTTATACTTTCACCACAAGACTTTTAGACTTTTACGTTTTATACCTCTTAACTTTTTAACCTCTAACTTTTAAAGTATTTTTTGTTTTAAGTGTTTTGTTGTCTTATACTTTGGCCATGAAACTTTTTACTTTTCTACTTTCGTTTTAGTATACTTTTATAGTTTTATACTTTTAACTTTTATTTTTTCATTTTTAGTATACTTTTATAGTTTTATACTTTCACTACAAGACTTTTAGACTTTTACGTTTTATACCTCTTAACTTTTTAACCTCTAACTTTTAAAGTTTTTTTGTTTTTTTTGTTTTAAGTTTTGTTGTCTTATACTTTGGTCACGTAACTTTTTACTTTTCTACTTTCGTTTTAGTATACTTTTATAATTTTATACTTTTAACTATTCTACTTTCGATTTTAGTATACTTTTATAATTTTATACTTTCACCATGAGACTTTTAAACTTTTACGTTTCGGTAGTTGAAATGTTTGACAATTTCTACCCCTTAAACTTTTACACTACTTTTTTTAACGAAATAGTAAACTTTTGGCTTTTATAGTTTAGTCACATATGTTTCATACTTTTATGTTATTCTACCTCTAACTTTAAAAAAATTGTTTTAAGTTTTGTTGTCTTCTACTTTGGCCACGAAACTTTTAACTTTTATACTTTCGTTTGTAACATATACTTTTAGAGTTTTGTACTTTCACCACGAGACTTTTATATTTTTTTACGTTTTATACTTCTTAACTTTTTGACCCTCTAACTTTTAGTTTTTTTGTTTGTTTTAAGTTTTGTTGTCTTTTACTTTGACCACGAAACTTTTAACATTTCTACTTTCGTTTATAATATATTTTTATAGTTTTATACTTTCACCACGAGACTTTTAGACTTTTACGTTTTATACCTCTTAACCTTTTAACTTTCGTTAACATACAAACTCAACCGCGTAACAACGCGCGGGGTGGTAAACATCTCGTTGCGCGGGGTGGTAAACATCTTGTTTATACTAAGAATAAACTATTTTTATGCCATTCATATGAAGCGATTTTTTGACCTAACTCGTTTTGAGCGGCACAATTTGAAACATATATGACTTGATTGATTTTGATCCAACCTATTTTTCGCCCCCTCTTAATTAATTTTCTGGATCCGTCATTGCGGCTGGCGAAACTTTTCTTACCACCTGTATATTAAACGAGGAAGCTTTCAGTTGAGCCGACGACGACCTACCTGGTGTGGTGTGTGAAGAAAAGTTGAGAGATAGAAGAAGATGGTTAGTTTCAGATTTTTACTAAATAGACTATGTTAAAAAAGTAAAAATGGACTAAATAGCTCCGCACACTTTGAAAAGACTATTCAATTTATTCTTGGTATGTGTTTCTATTATTATTATTTATTTCTTTAAACAAACGATGGTTTGTTGAATTATTTATATATTAATTTGGTAAAAAAAATAATATTATATATGTTTTTGTTTCTTTTTTAATTAATTACTTTATCATATATTTTTATTAGCCGTTAATTAACTTGATTTAAGGTTTTAATTAAATATAAATTTTATCATATACATAATATCTTGTTTTTTTTTCATTTTATAATAAGATATATTTTTAATAATACTTTTATAATAAAAGATATAATAAACATTTTTTCTGGATACGCCACATGCATACCGTACATACCCATATAAAATTATTATTGTTATATTAATAATAATTATTATTATTATAATAATAATACTAATTATAATAATAATAATAATAATAATAATAATTATTATTATTATTATTATTATTATTATTATTATTATTATTACAAATAAATAAATAATACAAATAAAATATAAAAAAACCTTCATGATGACATAAAGGGTTGAAGATGACATATAGGACTCCTTATAAGAGATTCAACTCTTCAACTTTGTAGAAATTAAAGGTCATTATTTTGACACTCTAGATTCTTACGTCTGTCACCCTAGATTCTTGTATCTGTTTTATACTGACACTCCGATGCTGAAGTGCAGACCTTTAGGTCACTCATGGGTCTCTACGTAAGCGTTTGATCTTAAGATGAGGTTTTCTTAGAGACACCCCTCATATACGTGACCTCAAGACCTCTGAGTGACCTCTAGGTCTAGGTCAGGTGTATATAATAAAAAAGAGGATGTCTCTAAGAAAGCTCATTTTTTAATCTGTTTATTATATGATTCTCACTCCGCTGGTGAACAAGAAAGAAAAGGCCATCTTCATCCATAATTCCATACTATCACTTTCAAATGCTAATAATGTGCACATGCATGTACAAAAAGCACGTGCTCTATATTCTATATACAATCAATATACAATCAATATACATACATATCTTATATATATATATATATATATATATATATATATATAGGGAAGGGTTCATTGTAGACCCCCTAAAAAACGTAGACCCCGTAGACCCTTGTTTTAACCGTCCGATCTTGATCATCCATTTCTTTTAGATGAGGGGTAGAATCGTCAGAATATTTGTTAAATTCCTTCTCCTGTTTCATTTGAAATAACTCATCGGAGAACTAACAGATGCACCGATAAACTCCCAAATCTATCGGAGAACTACATGAGATCCGATCGTTCGGTCACCACCATCATCTTACACTTCCGGTTGCCGGAGTTGAAGCCCGACCGCCGCCGACCATTGCTTTATCTTGAAAATCAGAAACTGAGATCAATCTTTGGTATACGAACGCTCGACGACGAAACTAAGGTAACTATTTTAAGTTTCTCTGTTTGATTTTGAATACTCTGAAACACCAACACAGTTAATTCGTGAACTGTTGTGGATTTTGGGATACTCGGCAACTGTGATTTAGGGTAAAATGGGGAAGATGAACTAGCGGCGTTTTTGATAAATAAATTAGTAACTGGGTCAAGCAACAAACTCATTGTTATGGAGTGGTTCATTGTCCCAAATTCCTAATTTCCTTCTCGCAGCAGCCAAATGACCTGGATTTGAAACCCGCATCCGATGTTATTTCTGTTTCTGTAGTGAATTTGTATTAAGTTTTGTAACTCTAATGTGTTTTATTTATAAAACTCATAAGAGATTGTTTATCTCTACTTTAAATGGTACAAAACATATGTGTACACTTGTGTAATTCACCTCTTAGTCACTCGTGTGAAAACTGTAGGATTAGCAATGATATTAAGTGGTTCACATAATAAAGAGTAAATTAACACACATGCTTAATGCTTGCTTATAACTCTTTTTTATATCTATCATTGATACTATTGCTTTAGTTATTCGTGTGTCACAACTTACAATCATGTTATTGAGTTTAAAATTTAATACTTAAATTAAAACTCAAGTGAGTTTTATAACTCTACTATTTTTTGGGATACGGTGAAATTGAATTAAACTCTATTAAATTTTGAGTTCTCTCACTTTCTTATGGTGATATATTGTTTTGAGTTGCTGTGAAAAGAGACATAAATGAATAATAGGTGCATATAGAGCCTTTTTTGTACCCGTTAGAATCTCAACTAGAAAACTCATCGAACCCACTAATATTGACCAACCAACGGTATATTCGAACCTAGACCTTTGTTAGATTGTTTAGAAGTTTAGTTGAGTAATTGAAACTCTCTGTTTTTTAAATCATTGTTGAGTTTAAAACTCTCTATTTTTAAAGTCACTGCAAACTTTAAACACAATGTTTTATGGAACTCACTATTGATATTAAAACTCACTAAGTGAGTTTTAAATCAAATTAGACTATTTTCAGTGAGTTTTGGTGCAGCGATTTTTATTTCAGTGAGTTCTAAAATTTCAGTGAGTTTTATTGTAGTGTGTTTTAAATCAAATTGAGTTTAATTAAACACACTAAAATTAATAAACAATAAGTTATACATAATTGAGTTTAATTATGCAGTGAGTTTTAGATCAGTGAGTTTTAAATCAAACTGAGTTTAATTAAACACACTAAAATTAATAAACAATAAGTTATACATAATTGAGTTTAATTAAACTCACTGAAATTATGTATAAAGACTTAGTGAGTTTTATTGCATTGAGTTTTATTACAGTTGTGAGTTCCATTTCAGTGAGTTTTAAATTAAATTTAAGTGAGTTAGTTCAATGAGTTTTAAATTAAATTTCAGTGAGTTATTTCAGTGAATTTTAATGTCAGTGAGTTTTATTTCAGTAACTTTTAATTTCATTGAGTTCAATTAAACACACTAAAATTAATAAACGATAAGTTATACATAATTGAGTTTAACTAAACTCACTGAAATTATGTATAAAGACTTAGTGAGTTTTATTGCACTGAATTTTATTACAGTTGTGAGTTCCATTTAAGTGAGTTTAAAATTAGATTTTAGTGAGTTAGTTCAGTGAGTTTTAAATTAAATTTCACTGAGTTATTTCAGTATATTTTAATGTCAGTTAGTTTTATTTCAGTGACTTTTAATTTCAGTGAGTTTTAGTTTCATTGAGTTATTTCAGTGAGTTTTAGTTTCATTGAGTTATTTCAGTGAGGTTTATTGCAGTGAGCTTTATTTTGGTGAGTTATTTCAGTGAGTTTTAGTTTCAGTTAATCTTTTGAGTTTTAACTAAAATGAGTTTTAAATTTAGTGAGTTATTTCAGTGAGTTTTAAAATTTCAGTGAGTTTTATTGCAGTGAGTTTTAAATCAAATTGAGTTTAATTAAACACATTAAAATTAATAAACAACAAGTTATACATAATTGAGTTTAATTAAACTCAGTGAAATTATGTATAAAGACTTAGTGAGTTTTATTACAGCTGTGAATTCTATTTCAGTAAGTCTTAAACTAAATTTTAGTGAGTAAGTTCAGTGAGTTTTAAATTAAAATTTAGTGAGTTATTTCAGTGAATTTTAATTTCAATGAGTTTTATAACTTTAGCTTTTAAGTGATACTACAAAAACTTAAAGCTTTTAAGTTTGTCCCATTTAAGATAAAACATAAATTTAGCTTGATAAGTTTCTCCTGCTTTCAAATTAACATCGTCAATTTGTCCCCCAAACAAAGATAACACAATGATTTGACTTCCTACAGTTATTTTTCATAAATGGAATTGGTTTACGCCTGTGGTCGGAGACATGCTTGGGACCGCCGCTGCTGCTTCTGGAAAGATGGAGCAGGGGAGTCGAAGGTCGCTTGGTTTCGCAAGTAGAATCGCTCGGAGGAGAGGAGTGGAGGTGTGATGGTCACCGGTTCGTGCGAGGGTGGAGATAAGGAGGGTTGGAGGTCGAGTGGGTTCACCGTGAAATCGGAGAAGAGGAACGAGGGGGCTGGTTTGGTGTGTTCGACGGAATCGACGAAGGGGAGGAGATGGGGGTTGTGAGTGGAGCAGGAGGTCGCCGAAAGGGTGCTTGGTGGTTGTCGGAGAAGGGTTGGGTTCGCCGTGAATGGCGGGGGATGGGCGGGTGCTCGCCGGAAGTTGAACGGAGGGAGAGGCCGCCGGGTTGGATCGATGGAGAAGGTGGGTGGAGATAGTCGGGAAAATCGATCGGAAATGAGCTGAGAGTCGGCGTAAAGAAGAGGAAAGGAGGAGGGGTACGGTGAAAAGAAATACACATAAAACGTGAAAGGACATCAGTGCCCCTCCGTGTGTTTTCCTTTTAAAAACTGATTAAGATCTCAGCCATTTAATTTAGATGATCCAACGGTGATTAGAGGGGTCTACGAGGTCTACACTTTTTTGGGGGTCTACAATGAACTTTTCACTATATATATATATATATATATATATATATATATATATATATATATATATTATTAGAAGTTCCAAAGGTAGGATGGATCCTGCGAGTCAACCCCGTCATAAACAACCTCTTCCTCATAATCAACCTGGGGCTGAAGGGGCATGAAGTAGTCATCAAAGCCTGGAAATATCCCAAAATCCGGAATTCCCCCGTTTATATCATCACCTGCTGATGACAATACGACATCCGTAGTAGACGTGTAACTACTAGAAACTTGCAACAACTCATGTGATGATAATGATGACGATGGTGGGACGTAAGAGTTTGCAAAGTGAGCAGCGGCCGCTTGTATCTGGGAAGGGTCAAGGTCAGTACCGCCGCCGGGGATGTTGGGAGGTTGATCGGGGAAGTTGAAGTTGGCGTTGCTTCCCCTTAGACAAAACTGGGCAGCATCGAAAGCGCGGGCTGCTTTTTCGGGTGAATCGTAGGAGCCTAACCAGATTCTGTTGCGGCTGTTGGGTAGCCTGATCTCGGACACCCATTTCCCCCATTTCCGCTTCCGAACACCCCTGTAGTTTGCGTTATTGCTCCGGCTCTTGTCAGTACTCTCCATAACAGACATATATATATATGTGCTGGGTGGTTTAATTGTGTAATTTGAGTATTTATAGTTTCCTGCAGAGACAAGTCAAGGGGGCCGCGTTCATCTAGAAACAAGAGTGAATTGAGTTGAATGCCAGATGGCACATATTTATTTGTCTTTCTACCAATACAAATTTCATTTGTCTTTCATCCCATCGATCCATGGAATGTTTGGTCCCCTTCCCATTACTATGCTTGGTAGTCTATTTCATACTTCACATCCGTCCGGTCAATTTCAGATATAACCAAATTTGGTTAAAAGTATGTACTCAGTGTCTTAATTGCTAGGAAACATTGTACCAATCCATCTCTTATCTGATAAATTATTGTTAGTGAAATATTTACCACGAATATACAATTACACATCTATGTTTTGATTTGTAAAAATAACTATGATATTAATGGTTGTATCATTAACTATTAAGATGAATAAAGAAAGTTTAAGAATACAGTAAATATAAGAATATAGGAGAAAAATTCAATTTTAAAATTAAGAACTTACAATACCCTTTTACGGAAGAAGAATGTGAAAAACTGCTAGAAGTAGAAAAAGTTGAGGGCCATGTTTTACACGGTTCATTATACTATATATAATTTCTAAACAATTTCCAAATTAAGATGAATAGTTTTCGTGCATGATTGAGTCATAAGTAGGGGTGTAAACGAGCCGAGCCAAGCCGAGCCCGAGCTCGTCTAAGCTCGAGCTCGGCTCGTTTAAATTTAACGGAACTCGAGCTTGAGCTCGTCTCGATTCGAGTTTTATTTCTGAAGCTCGAGCTCGGCTCGGGCTCGGCTCGTTTACTATTAATTAATTATTTTATATATATATTTTTTTAATTAAATTTGTATATATTTAGAATTATACTTTTTTATATAGAAAATAATACATATTATTTACTTATTTTATAATAACTCTATATATAATAATCATTATTTTCTAAATATATTTAAAAAATTAAATAAAAATTATATAAATAAAAGCTCGATAAGGCTCGCGAGCCGGCTCGAGCTCGATAGGTAAAGCTCGGGCTCGAGCTCGTTTATTAAACGAGCCCTATTTCAAAGCTCGAGCTCGGCTCGAGCTCGTTAAGGCTCGGCTCGTTTCGAGCTTTTTATTGAGTCGATCTCGAGTAACTCACGAGTAGCTCGACTCATTTACACCCCTAGTCATAAGGCTCTAGTGATGGATGTCATGTGAGAGACTCCAATTATTATTATTATTTTATTTTTTAAAAGATAGTGTCCCTTCATATATAAACGTCTCTAAATGTCACACAATTAACAAGAGAGTTATGTGATATGTGAGTAGAGCCATGTAACATAACTTTTACATCATCGGTTTGGTTCTTTGAGTGTTTAGCTTTTAATTTTTTTCTTCGGTAAACTTTTCGTTTTTTTTTCTAGGTTTTCTTCGTTTTAGTTTCACACATTTGAGTTTATATGTATATTTTGTTTTCTTTATTTTTTTGTTTAACGCCATTAAGCCATCATTTGTAATTGTGTTTTCTTTATGTTGCCGTTTTACCAATACAACTGTTTTATATGTAGGAGACCGTTCATCAAATTAAATATATATATAACACTTTTTATTATATAGGCGATCACAAAAAAAAAATTAACAGAAATGCAATTTACAATAAAAACGAGATGTTTATCCACCCCGCGCGTTGCTGCGGGTTGAATTTGTATACTGAACGAAAGTAAAAAAAGTTAAGTGGTATAAAGCGTAAAAGTTTAAAAGTCTCGTGGTGAAAGTATAAAACTATAGAAGTATATTAAAAACGAAAGTAGAAAAGTTGAAAATTTTGTGCCCAAAGTACGTAAAAGTCTAACAGTCTTGTAGTAAAAATATAAACTATAAAAGTATACTAAAAACGAAAGTAGAAAAGTTAAAAGTTTCGTGACCAAAATAGAAGACAACAAAACTTAAAATAAAAAAAAACTTTAAAAGTTAAATGGTACAAAACGTAAGAGTATGAAACAATGTGGCCAAACTATGAAAACTAAAAGTTTACTATTTCGTTAAAAAGAAAAAAACAAATCGTAAAAATTTAGGGGTAGAAAGCGTCAAAGCACCAAAGTCACGTGGCCAAAGTTTGAAAAACCAAAAGCCTACTATTCATCTATGAAATTTGACTGTGTTCAAAGGTAACGAAAATAAAACGTAAAAGTCTAAAAGTTTCGTGGTCAAATGATAAAACTATAGAGAGGTCGTGGCCAAAGTCGAAAATTCTAAAAGTATACTAAAAATTAAAGTGCAAAAGTTAAGGGGTTTAAAACGTAAAAGTCTAAAAGTTTCGTTGTTAAGGTATAAAACTATAAAAAGTATATTAAAAACGAAAGTATAAAAGTTAAGGGGTATAAAACGTACAACTATAAAAGTCACGTAGTCAAAGGATTAAATTAAAAAGTAATAGTGGTCAAAATATAAAAAATAAAAAACAAAAGACGTGGACCAAAAGTGTAAAAATAAGAGAATCTTTGTGACTAAAATAAAAGAAACTAAAACTCTTGAAGGGCTTAAGTGAATAAAAGTAAAAATTATGTCGCATAAACAAAATAAATTAAAAAACATGTGGTGTAACCAACAAAAATAAAAAGTTCACTATTTATGTATCAAATTTCATTGTGATATATATAAATAGGAAAGGAAATGGTACTATTACAATGGAATGAACAAATAACAAATAGTTTAAATGAACTTCAAATAGTTTAAAGACCAGTCTAGTTTAAATGAACTTCCAATTTAAATAGTGAAATAATTATAAAAAGACATGAACTTAAAATATACTATAGGTTTAAGAAAGCTTTTGAGAAAAGTAGAAAAAGAATTTGAAGAAATGATAAAATAATTTTTTTGCTATTGAGAGGGATAAACTCAGTCCTTTAAAATAATAAATTTTTGGTCTTCATGTGAGAACCTGTTCTGTTTTCAAAGGTAGAATAATCGGAGCTAAAAGTAAAGCAGATGCAAACCACTTACCCAAAATTTAACTTGAGTGTATTCTTAAAGGTAGTTAGAAAGATGTAAATATGAAGGAACTTTCTGAGAGAACGAAGACAGTGAGATTTTAGAGAGAACTTGCAAGCTGTTGCAAAGGTGTGTGGAACTTAACAAATGAGATCCATATTTATAGTGTGGAGGAGCCACTATATCACAAGAAAAACTAAGTATGTGGTAAAAAACGGAGTAAAAGTAACGATAAATTTTTGGTTTCTTTAACCCATTCTCGATGTTTAAGCTCAATTTAAAGGTGTCAAAAAACAAAACTGTATTTACTCTACTATTACTCTAACATTTGCAATTTACCCGGTTGTAAAACCTGACCCATTTTGAAATCTCATGTTTTTGATTTACGAATTATTAAGTACCGGGAGAATTTTCAGGTATATATAGCCCAAATAATATTTTTAAATGATTTGTAATTGTTTTCAAAATTAAATATTCAATAAAAAAACATTTGAATTCAAATTGGATTCCTCGAGTTGAAAATAAAACAATCTGCGGTTTTTACGCGATTTCGTACGCGATTCGACATTTATCAGGAATCTCGTATTTGTGTGTCGTAATTAATTAGGCATAATTATGAGTCTAATAATCACAAATCATGTCATTAGTCATCACACACTTAATCGAGTCATAAAACGTTGTGAATTGCCCAAAATTGATGCGTATGTCAAAACCGACCAAAAACATGTATGTGACCTTATGTGATCATTGTTAGAGTTAGGTGTCGTATTTATATTCGTTTTGAGTGGATTATATGTAGTTTACATGATGGGACAATGTATTGGGTAACTTGGTGAATACAGGACTCGAATACCTCGAAAAACGGCAAAACGAACACGCGAAATGAGGCATCGGGCCTTGGGGCCGACCAGGAGGCCTCAGCCGTATCACCTGGCAACTGTCAAGACCCAAGCGATATGCTTGATCTGGTTTTTCCAGCAGAACCCTAATTTTCTCCTATATAATCCCCATTAGCCCCCATGCTCCTCATTTTTCACCTCCTAAATCTCCAAAAGGGCTGAGATCATCTGATCTTCATCTATTGTTCATCTAATCTTGGATTTGGAGCTAAATCATGGAAGATTCAAGCTTGCTTCATCCCATTTCTTCCCCTTTCTTTCGATTCATGTAAGTTTCTTCTTAATCCATGAATTTCCATGATCAAGATCTGAACTTTATGATGTGTGTAGGTTAGATCCGTGCCATACATGATGTATGATGATAGATCTATGGATTATTTGATCAAGTTTTCAACTTTATGATGGATTAGGGTTAGATCTATGTCGTGCATGTTGATTCTTGCTAGATATATGGATTATGTTATCAATATTGCATTTTTATGATGGATTAGGGTAAGATTTATGTCATGCATGTCGATTCTTGCTAGATCTATGTGATTCATGATCAAGATTGCATCTTTATGATAAATTAGGGCTAGATCTATGTCATGCATGTTGATTCTTGCTAGATCTATGTGATTTATGATCAAGATTTCATCTTTATCTTAAATTAGGGCTAGATCTTTGTTATGCATGTGACTAAATGATAGATCTATAAAAATCATGATTAAGATGGGACCTTTGTGTTATAAAAATGATTAAATCCATGATACACATGTATCTTGATGTTAGATATAGGGTTGCTCATGTTCACATTGTAAGATCAATGTTGCATCTAGTCATATGGCTATCACGTTGACCCTGTTTAACTTCATGAGGAATATGTATATCTCTAGGACATCATGTTTTCATCCTTAGTTAAGGATTAATGCTCATGTTAAATCATAAGCGTACGTATCACCATCACCAACGTGTCGTTGAGTCGATTGTGTAACTGTGAGTCGTGAAGTTTAAATATTTATTTATTTGTTTCTCTATCTTCTCTAGTTGTCAAGTTCATATTCGGGGTCTAACCATTTCGTTACATGGTGTCGTTGCCCGTTCATATCTCCTAAACCAGGTGAGTATTCATAGCCCCTTTTCTTTTAACGTTTTGGGGTGCAACATGTACTGTTATCAAACCAATATTCTCTGTATATTTTTCTCTAAATCTATATGCGACTCTATGACTGTTATGTGTGTTCTCGTATGTTAAATTAGTATGGATTCTTACGGTGGATGTGTTTCTCTAACTCACTAGAACTTACTCGAACTGTACACGTATCTCATTAACTCATTGAGTCAGGGTTACAATAATGGATCTATTGGTGTGGCAACCCACCTGGCCTGCCTAGATTTGTCGTCGGGTTATTGAAAGCATAAATGCCGAGGGCTTGAGTGCGTCGCTCTTATGTGGATTTGGTTCATTACTTGTTTATCATATTTGATTACACTTAATTCATTAGATCTCATGTTTTAATCTGTATTAGTATATCAAATTAATGTTTACTTACCAACTATTTGTAGTAGACATTATTCTGTACATGTTGCAGGTTTTGCTATTAGATGATAATTTCTTTTTCATGTACATGTTGTAGGTTTTGCTGTTACATGATGATTACTTTTTCATGACACCTTAGGATGCATGTGGACTTAATGCGGCCTAACTAGAAGAGTTAAATTGTTATTCAATGTTGTATTGTTCTCGATTGAATTATGTATCATTTGTATTTATAAATTCGGTTGATTAAGAATATCACAATATTTAATAGTGTTGTGTGCATCTGGACAATCATCACGCCTTGACGTATTCCGCCATCAGTTGGGGTGTGACAATTTCAGCAGCTACTGGTGACTGAACGCGTGTGCGTGCAAGACTCACGCAGTTGCACCATGCGCGCTGATGCGCGTATGTTGTGGCGGTGAAGCCAAACTATGTAGTTGCACAATCAGATTTTAAGTTTATAACAGAGTAAATTTCGTTTTTGATCCCTGAGGTTTGGTCATTTTAACCATTGGAGTCCAAAACGAAATCATTTGTCATATCAACCCCCGAGGTTTGCATTTTATAACATTTTTCGTCCCTTGCACTAACTCTATTAGATTTTTCTGTTAAGTATAGGGGTAGTTTAGTCTTTTAACACCTAAGGGACATTTCGTCCCTTGCACTAACTCTATTAGATTTTTTTATGTAATTAACTCAAACAAAATAAAATAAATTTAAAAGAAACCCCTAAAATCAATCATGAGACCTTGAACTCTATTTTCGTCAAATGGAGAAGAAGCATAAGATGTTCCATCGGCAGCGTTCGTTATCTATCGCCTACGTACGTCCGATGACATGCTTTTGAATCATGATAGTGTTGGATATATGGTGTCCTGACCCGACAGATTAATGTTGATACATGAAATGTACGTCGTGTGAAGTATCAAATGAAGACCAAGTTCAAGCTAATATAGGGTTGGCCGAACTAGGTCCGAACCTGAAGTTCGGACTGGCCGAACCTGGGGTTCGGAGGGAGTTCGGCCAGTCGGGTATAAATAGTAGTTTGGTCTTTTGTTTTCAGTAGTTCTGAGCGTGCGAGATCTGTTAAGTGTGTGTTTCTGAGTGTGTAATCTCTGTGTCATTTCTCTGTGTTTCCACTGATTGTAATTGTTCGTTTTGATCAATAAAACAATCAGTTAATTACGTTTCGATGTCCGATTAGCTAGATCGAGTAGACGATCCGATGCTCACGCATTTTCAAGTGGTATCAGAGCTTTCTGGTTCATTCTACTGATCTGTGGTTGCTATTGTCGGATTTTTGAACGTTTTCGAAGTGATCTCGAGTTTAGTTACGTGTTTTCGATCATTTCTGACGTGTGTTTTGTGTCAAAATTGTTCCTAAATCATCTTCTATCGAATTTTCTGATCCACCATATCGAGTTCCGTCAAAATCAGTTCGTTTTTGCGAGTTTTCGAAAAATGTCTTCGAGGTTCGGAGGTTGCTGGGCAAGCTCGGAGTAACCGCTCCGAACTTGAGGTTCGGAGGTAGTTCGGAGGTGTTCGGCGAGAGTTCGGTGACAGATCGGTCTAGGTTCGGAGTTTTCTTGTGGTTCGGAGACAGATCGGAGTCATTTCGAGGTTCGGAGCTAGTAGTTGATTCGGACAAGGTTCGGAGGTAGTTCGGTGAAGTTCGGACCTAGTTCGGAGGAAGCTCGGAGGGTACAGTAGGTTCGGACCAGTTCGGACAGATCAGAATTTTTCAAATTTTCAACGATGTCGGAATTTCAAGCTTTTGCCTCAATGCAAAGTGCTATGCAGACTATGATGAATTATGACAATGAAATCGGAACAAGTCAGAAAGTTCCCAAATTGTTGAAACTAGAAGATTATCAGAATTGGAAGAAACGATTTTCAGCATATATCAGCACAAATAATATTGACTTATGGATTCCAATTAGGAAATTGTATGAAAAACCAAAAGAGGATGGAGAATCTAAGGAAATTGAAGATTTTGATGATGCTGAAAGAAAAAGTTATGAGCTTGAAAAGAAAGTTTATGGTTATCTTACTATGGCTTTACCTACTGAATTGCTTCATCAATTTAGCACTTGCAAGAAATCTAAGCAATTATGGGATGCTCTATCCGCACGATGTGAAGGGAATGCTGATTATAAGAAGAGTCGAAAGAAAGTTTTAAACAAAGAATTCGATAATTTTCAGAATTATGACAATGAAAACATCACTGCTCTAGTTTCAAGATTTTCACATTTGATTAGTGAATTGAAAGTTGTTGGAATTGAAAAATCTGATGTGGATTTAAAAGAAAAGATCATGGAAGCCTTACCTGAAAAGTGGGAAAATTATGTTTTGCTACTCACTCATGACAAGGATTATTCTGCTTTAACATTTCACGAGCTTACTGGAAAACTTCATGCTCGGGAAATGGAAATGTTAAACAACAAAAAGTCAAGTGTTACTTTACAGAATCCGGAATTGTATCATGGTGAAAATTCAGCAAGCATGAATGCTAAAGCTAAACCAAATTTAAATTCTGCACCAAGTGTTGCTTTTCTAGTTGGAGCTTCAGGAAATTCTGATAATAATTCTTCAAGAGGTTGCAATTTCACAATTCCGAATATTTCAACTCAAAGTGCTTTCTCGGCTGAATCAACGGAGGATTGTGCCAAAATGATTTCTGCATTGATTTCATCATCTTTTGGTTTGATTCTCAAAAATGTTGCTGATGCAAAGTTAACCAGTGAGGATCTTGATGAACTTGATGATGATCAATTGACTGAATTGGATGTTTCGTGGCAATATGCTATGTTATGTCAACGGTCAAAGAGGTTTTTCAAGAAACATGGAAGACGTATTTCTGGTGACAAATTGGGTTTCGACAAGTCAAAGTTAAAGTGTTATAAATGTCAACAACTTGGACATTTTGCCAAAGAATGTCAACAGAAATCTGATACTCCACAATCATCCAAACCTGGTTTTACTCAACCATCTACAAGTAACACAGGCAAGACAACAGCTTTAACAGTTCAAAAAGATGGTGCTATTGATTGGGGTAAACATTTTGGATATGATTCATCAGCCTTAATAGTTACTCATGATTTACAAGAAGATTATTGTTCGGATACTAGTTCTGATACTAGTTCAATTCCAAGTTCTTATGAATCTGCTGAAAACTTGGAAAGTCTGATGAAGGAAAATGCTTTGTTGATGAAGAAGGTTCAACAATTGTCTGAGGCCTTTGATGTGATTAATCCTAAATTGAAAATTTCTAAAGAACATGAAACAGAGTTGGTTTTGAAGAATGAGGGTTTGGTTACTGAAATCAAAATGTTGAATGAAGTTATAGATGTTTTGAAGCAAGATAAGAAAAGTGTTGAAACTTCAAAAGCTGAGATTTGTGAAGATAAGTATGAATTGATGCAAGAAGTGAAGAAATGGAAGGAAGAGGCAGAAGATGCAGCGAATGATTTCCAGAATTTGTTTGACAAATCCAAGGCCAAGCTTGATCTGCTTACTAAGAGAGTTGAAGAATCTGATGCTAAAATTAAAGCATATCAAGTTGATATGGAAAAGTTGTTGGATGAGAAGCGGGAGTTGATTAGAGTTAATAAAGTGCAAACTGCAAATCTGGAAATTCAAAAGAGAAATGAAGCTAAACTGAAGAAGGAGTTACATGAAGGACTTGATAATCTTCGCTTACAAAAATTTGAAACTCACAAAGTTGCCAAGCGATTGATTGCTAAAGAAAAAGAATTTGCAGAAGCTCAACAGCAAATTTCTGATCTCAAAATTCAAGTTCTTGATGCTAAAAGACTTCTTAACAATGTTTCAAATTCTCAAGTTTTCACAAGCTTCTTAGCAAATGATGCAAATTTTGAAAGAATGTTTGATAAAACTGCATCACCTCCTGCTCATATCAAGGAAGCTTTCAAAGAAGTGAAGGAACATGTTGAGGATGTTGACTATTCAAAGACTTTATCTGCTACTTCTGAAGAAGCAAAAGTTGTCAAGAAGAAGAAAAACAAGAAGAACAAGAAAAAGGTTTTGAAATCTGAGATTCCTCCAGCACCAAAATTTGTTTCTGGTTCATCTTCTGCTGATAATGAGAAGTCGGCTACATCCAGTGACAATATTCAGTCTCAACCTGAAATTGATGAGACTATTTTCTATGATCAGAAGAAAATCACTGATATGAAAGCTGAATTCACAAGATTGGCTAAGAATGGACATCAGAGTTCAAATTCTGAGGAAAAGATATCTGGTAAACAAGTTGGTCTGGGATTTCATGAAAAGACGGTTCGAGTTGAGAAGGTTCCAGCATCTGAAGCACAAAGTTTGAAGAAACTTAAAATTAAGCAAGTAAAGAAGGATGTCTTTAAAGCAGACAAGGTTCAACCCGAGCGGTTTTATAAACTCAAGGGTTCTGATCAATTGTTTTCTGACAAAGAATTTCCTCTTCATTGCGTTGATGCTCGGAAGATTTCAGAAGTTTTTGTAACAGCTGATGTTTCATCTGCAAGTTCTCCATCTCGTAGCCCAACTTCTAAATGGGTGCATGATCATCGTCATCAGGTATATGATTCTCTTTCTGATCATGTTAGAGATATTCATGTGTGTTCGTCACAGGTACATCAAAAGTGGGACAAATCCACACGTTTATGTTATGTTTGCCGTCAAAGAGGGCACATGGCAAAAGATTGTCCACTTCCTGTTGAATCACATTCAAGGTTTCACAAGAAACCAGTTTTTGGTAAACCTGTCCAACCTAAGTTCTTCAATGAACAAGGCAGAGTTTTTGATGAATTTGAGCCTACATTCTTTCAAACACAAAAACGTTTTGTTCCAAAGTTTTCAAAGGATCAAAATGTAGGTTCCTCATCACAGTCACCTGTGACTGTTTCATCGAAAACTGAATTCCCAAAACAACAACAATGGAAACCTAAGGTGGTTTCAAAGCAAAATCAGGATACTGGTCGACCAGAAGCGATCCGCTTCGGGTCATTTGTGAACTAATCAGTTTGTCCAGTATGCAGGTACTTCTAGAAGACCTATCGACGATTGAAAAGTTGTTGATGAAGGAGTATTCTGCTTAATTTAAATTTCATGCTATATCTTTCTAACATGCAAAATTTTCTGAATTTTAACACTGCAACATATCCGTGTTGATTGATCACTTTTATTTGTTTACAAGTTTTTCTCCAAAAAGCCAAAAATAGAGTCTTGTTTTTGTGTAAAATGAAAATCCAAAAATAGAGTTTTTCATTTTAAGGGGGAGAATTGTAAGTAAGGGGGAGTAATTGAGAAAATGCATGGTATGGGGAGAAGGTGAATACATGCAAAATATATAAGGAAGGAAGGTGAATACATGCATAATATAAAATTGTGAGAAATTGATCATTGGGAGATGATGGTACATTGGCATACGTATCTGACTCATGGATAGAGTAGATGAAAGAGCCATAAGATCATTGTTTGATGTGCTTGGTAGGCTCGACAAATCAGAAAGTATTCAGATGTGATATACACTAAATACTAATGCTTGACCATGTGGATAACATCTTGATGCGTATTTCATGACACAAAAAGAAAAATAAGTGTGAAAAGAGTAATGAGAAGTCACTGTGTACACATGCGTTCATTTTGCAAAGATTTAAACTTGTTTGATTTTCTTTATTTTGTCAAACGATCGGACTTTCTCTGCGTGTCGAAAGACCGACCTGATTGTTGTTCGTTTGACGTTCTGCTTTATTTTCTTTGGTGTTTCGTATAACTCATCGGACTTTCTCTGCGTGTACGGGAGTACCGACCTGATTGTTGTTGAGTTATACAACTTCAACTTGTTTTATTTTTCTTTATTTTGTTAAATCCGAGGCCTTATCTGCGTATCGAAAGATCGACCTTAAGGTAGACGATTTAACGTTCTTATTTCTTTTTGCTTGGAACACAGTTGACTGTATCATGAAAAATGTTATGCGTTGTGAAATTTCACAAATGCTATCACACAAAAGGAAAAGAAAGAAAAACAGAAAATGTCTGAATATGTCTGATAGTGTGGGGTACACTGGTCAATGCAAATCTAATCAATACCTTAACATATCCAGATGTTATGAGTATGATTCTGTTTGAGCTTAAAATGGACAAATTATACCGGCAATCGTCATGACTTGTGTGCTTCAATTAATTGAAATTGAAGTGTAGTTCAGTGCGTTATGACCAATATGATCCCATATAGTGATCTTTCTCATACCAAAAATAGTGTCTGATTCATGTATTGCAATTTCATTTCATATTTTCAAAAAGTCAAAAAGATTTTGTTTCTGCTTTATTTTTGATCTGATCAACACGTGATATAAAATCAATTTTCAAAATCATATCTTGGAGTCTCGAAGAGATGTTTTGCGCCAAGATTATTTAAGTTCTGATGCAGGATGCGGTCGTGCAAGCTATCACAACTTCAAGTCTTCTGAAGCTGTTGATAAAGACCAGAGATAAACTGAATGTCATCAAGTATTCAAGACTGAGCTACGATTGAGTTGAGGAGGAGTTTGTTCGAAGATTCTTCTCATTGGACGAACGAGATCTTAACTTGAGGGGGAGCTTGATTGAAGATACAGTTTTGATGATGTTGAAGAAATAAGAGGAGGATACTGCACACGACGAGGGGGAGTTTGTTGATACATGAAATGTACGTCGTGTGAAGTATCAAATGAAGACCAAGTTCAAGCTAATATAGGGTTGGCCGAACTAGGTCCGAACCTGAAGTTCGGACTGGCCGAACCTGGGGTTCGGAGGGAGTTCGGCCAGTCGGGTATAAATAGTAGTTTGGTCTTTTGTTTTCAGTAGTTCTGAGCGTGCGAGATCTGTTAAGTGTGTGTTTCTGAGTGTGTAATCTCTGTGTCATTTCTCTGTGTTTCCACTGATTGTAATTGTTCGTTTTGATCAATAAAACAATCAGTTAATTACGTTTCGATGTCCGATTAGCTAGATCGAGTAGACGATCCGATGCTCACGTATTTTCAATTAACGAACCCGACCGATATTGACCCGTAAGAGTTACACCCGGGTCAACGGACTATTAAATCGAATTAATTGTTAATTAGATATAAACGAACTAAATGGTGAATTAAATAAATATTAATTATTTATTTAAAACGACAAAACTATGGGTTCAAAAATACTCGCTAAACAAAAGACGAACCGATCAGTTGTTACCGGATTAACAGACTGATCGGTTGGTGGATTGAAGGAGATCGCGACCGGGCCCAGTCCGTCTGGCCCCGGTCCGCGAATTTAATATTAAATGAGGAGAAGAGGAGGATTAAAAACAGAAGTCACCAAAAAACCCTAATCTCCTCTCTCTCTTCTCCCTGCGCCGAACCCGCCGAAGCCGGCTCCTCCGCCGCCGACCGCCGTCGCCGCCCAGTCTCCACCCCGTGATCCGTTCGTGATTTCCGATGGATCCCCGTCTTGCCAGTATCTGTGCCCGACTCGAGAGCGAAGCAGTCGCAGCCCGAGCCGAAGCCGCAGCCCGAGCCGAAGCCGAAGCCGCAGCCCGAGCCGCCGCCGCGGCTCAAGCCGCCGCCGCCGCCGCCGCCGCTGCCCTTCACGCGCCGCCGCGCGACCACCGGCCGGTGGTTCTTGCGCTGCCGGCGCAGCCGAGACTACCGCGCCCGGTCGCGTCGTCGTGGCCGGCGCCGCTCTACCCGTCCGCCGCCTCCGCCCCTCCTCCGATCTCCAGCGAATCGTTCGTTGTGGGATCGGTCCCGGTGGCTATCCCGACGGAGAAAGTTTTGTCACCACCACCGGTGGTATCCCTACCACCGCCGCCGCCACTACCGCCGCCGCCGCCTGTCGCCGCCGCCGCCGATGCCGCCGTCGATGATCTGTCTCGAAGATTCGAGTCAGACGTCTTAGTTCGTCCTAGCGCGAGCCCGTTGAATCCGGGTGTCTCGAGCGGTTGCTCGGATCCCGCCAAGGTATATCTAATTCATTAGATATTTAATTATTTATTTATTTTAAATAAATATATATTTCTGTGTTTGTCGTGTTTCGGTGATTGATCCTGTTACGGTTGCATCCGCGTTTTAATCGTTTCCGCTGCCAAATTAATTGTGAATTAATTTAATTAATAAATCGGTTTTAATAAAATTAAAATCGGTAACCCGGATCCCACTGTAAAACCCAACAGTGGTATCAGAGCCATTATCACCGCGCGCAAACCAGATTCGGTCCTTTCGTGACCGATAGTTCGCAATTTCGACTCAAATCCAAATTGCGAATTAGAATTAATTTAATTTATTATTTTAATTCCATATATTATATTGTGTGTTACGGCCGACCCCTCTAATTTTGTGATCGTGTATGAATGTCATGGCGTGATTTGTTTTTCTCTGTTTGGCCCAAGTTGTTGGCCCAATTGGTTGTTTTTGATTTTGGTTTATTGGACCCGGTTTTTGGGTTTCAAAGTTGTACAAATTTAGAGCTAGGTTACTAGAAGTAGTTTTAGTAATTGTAAATTTGTATGTAACCAAAAGTCGAAGACTGGACACACGCCAGAGGGATGTCAAAGCAAGTGGGAGCTGAACAGGATTCCAGATCGCACAGAGTTGCCATCTCGATCGTTCACCATTTTATAATTTAATTTATTTTAAATTGTCTCATATGATCTCGCTTGTATGGCTCGAGTGAGATCAAGACCTTATGCCGTTTAACACACAATATGCCATTCGCGACAACTTAGTAATTTAATTAGGTTAAATTAATTTACTGGTCCCGAGTGGAGATAGGGTTTTATCGTTCGTGTCTGACGATGATTAAATATTAAAAGTAATTAATATCCCTATTTGGTAATTCTTTAAAACTGGTAGTTCGTGCCATCCTATCTCAAGTTGAACTTGGAACGTATTTACCGGAGCATCAGTGTTGGAGTATTTCAACACCGCACTTGGTGCCGAGGGTACCTTCTAAGGTGAATGACATTGGAGTATTTCAACACCGTGTCATCACATCGACCATTTAGGACTACTATCGCTTTAAATGTATATGTTCGTGGTGTTGGAGTATTTCAACACCGCGCCACGGATGTGTACTGCTAAAGTGGGCACGGATGAGGCTAAACGTATCGCAAAATACAATTGTATGTATATAGCGGCCTCATACCGAGAGTTGTGACTTGAGTCTCACAATTGACAATCGTTGTCAATTTGTTTACACGGTTTTGCTCCTGAGGCTCATTTGGCGGTCTCAAGTGATCTCGTCTAAACGAATTCTCATTTCCTTAAAATAAACCTTACCAACTTATTTTAAAGAAAATAAACATCGAAAATACTGATTAAATTTACTTTGCTTATTTTCAGAAGGCTAAAGAAAACTCACCACCATTAAGTTCAATGGTACAACTCGACCCCTTCACTGAGTCTGGCTTTCTCGCATGGCAGACAACCCTGAGGAACCTTTTAAGGCTCTTCGGGAAACTCTATGTCATTGACCGACCGATCGCGAGTATTCCATCTTACTTGCTAAATGAGAACTCGCGGTCTGAGCTCCAAAAGCACACTGACGATGATAAGGACGTCACTGACCTGATGTTGTCTAGCATGACTCAGGATTATCGGTACAATTTCATGGGGATGTCTGCTTATGACATCATTCGTAAACTCAAGGATTTATTTGAATTGAGTCAGAGGACTGAGCGAGCTGATGCACTTTCACAATTTGTGAACTGCTCTATGGCTAACGACTCCTCTCCATACGATCATGTCATGCTGATGAAAGCGTATCGTGACAGACTGATCGACCTTGGCTACTCCATCTCTGACGGGATGGCTCTTGATGTAGTACTCAGATCTTTGCCAGAACATTATCGTATTCTTGCGATTAATTGTTCGGCTCAGTCGATCGAGGAGGTTATTCCGTTGATACCCAACGTGAAGATCAGGACCACGCCCGACGTGCTCAAGGTTACGAAAACAAAGATCTCCAAAGCCAAGAAGGTTAAAGAGGGCAAAGGCAAGAAACCACAGGTTCAGCCTCCTGAGGAGCGCCTGTGCTATGAGTGCAACAAAATGGGACACTGGCGTCGCAACTGTCCTGTTTATCTTGCAAAGCTGAAGATGACCAAGAACTCTAATATGGGTTGCTCATCAGGTATTTCAATAAACGTTATTGAACTTTTCACTGTTTCCTCCAATTCATGGGTATTTGATACTGGATGTGGTTTCCACATTGTTAATGTTTTGCAGGAACCTGAGAAGTGGAAGAAGACAGAACGAGGCCGCATGGACCTCATCGTTGGTGACGGGAAGAAGGTCCCAGTACTTGCTACTGGAACATTTTCTTTTTCATGTTCTTCAGGCCTTGTAGTTAATTTGATTAACTGTTTATATGCACCTGGTTTATCCAGGAACATTATTTCTGTCTCTTCATTGTTTGAACAAGGATTTCGGTATAAATTTAATGGAAATGTGATTTCTGCTTACCTTAATGATATCTTTTATTTCGAGGCTAAACCTCAACATGGAATATATGAGATAGATGTTCAAACAAATGACCAGCTCTATCATGTTTCTAAAAGAAACAAAGCTGATAGTAACGAATCCTCGTTATGGCACCATAGACTTGGTCACATAAGCAAGGCCCGCATCAAGAAGTTGCAAACTGCTGGCATTCTCGAATCCCAAGATGCAGATTCCTTTGATGAATGCGAGTCGTGCTTATCTGGTAAATTAACCAAGTCACCCTTCACCCACACAGGTGAACGGGCCCAAGGTTTGTTAGGCGTTATTCACACCGATGTGTGTGGACCCTTTCGAACCGAGACGAAAAATCGTGAACGGTACTTCGTGACTTTCATCGATGACTACAGCAGATATGCCTATGTCTATCTGATGAAACACAAACATGAAACTTTTGAAAAGTTCAAAGAGTTTCAAAACGAAGTACAAAATCAGCTAACTCGAACTATTAAAATACTTCGATCAGATAGAGGCGGTGAATACCTAAGCGCTGAATTCCTAAATCATCTGAAGGAATGTGGAATCGTTTCACAACCTACTCCTCCTGGCACACCCCAGTTAAATGGCGTTAGTGAGAGGAGGAATCGAACTCTGCTTAACATGGTTCGATCGATGATGTGCAGGACAACCTTGCCGCATTCCTTTTGGGGATATGCCATCTTAACCGCCGCTCGCCTAATAAATCTGGCACCGACCAAGAAAGTAGGAAAGACCCCATATGAGATATGGCATGGTTCTCTTCCCAAACTTTCATACCTCAGGGTATGGGGATGTGATGCCTATGTCAGCAGTGATTCTGATAATAAGCTCGATCCTCGAGGCGAAAAGGTAACTTTCGTTGGATACTATGGTAATACCGGTTATTACTTCTACCATCCCGATGCAAACACTGTTTCCATCAAGCGGAAAGGTAAATTCCTTGAGAAAGAATTTCTTACTCGAGGAACAAATAGTGATCCAGTGGATCTTGAAGAAATTCGAGATTCACCTAACCCTGAAGCGGTCGCTGTGTCTGACCGACAAGTTGTTGTCGCACCATCAGACCCAAACACAAGCACAAGCGTTCGTAGGAGCGGAAGAACACGATATGAGCCTGATAGATACCTTGGATATCATGAGGCCTTCGATGTTCTATTAATAGCCGATTCTAACGATGAACCTATTAATTATAAAGCTGCTATATCAGATCCGGAATCTGATAAATGGCTTGAAGCCATGAACGCTGAGATGCAATCTATGCGTGACAATCACGTCTGGGACTTGATTGAGCTACCCCCCGGTACACGGTCAGTAGGGAGCAAGTGGATCTTTAAAAGAAAAACTGACATGCATGGAAATGTGCAAACCTACAAGGCACGGCTTGTAGCGAAAGGTTTCACTCAAACTCAAGGGATTGATTATGATGAGACCTTTTCGCCCGTTGTCATGATCAAATCGATCAGGATTCTCCTTGCCATAGCCGCATACCATGACTATGAGATATGGCAAATGGACGTGAAAACCGCCTTCCTGAACGGACAACTCGAAGAAGATGTCTATATGGTTCAGCCTGATGGTTTTGTCGATCCAGAGAATCCAAACAAGGTTTGCAAGCTTAGCAAGTCCATTTATGGACTCAAGCAAGCATCTCGAAGCTGGAATCTTCGTTTTGATCAGAAAGTCAAAGAGTTTGGCTTTGAACAAAACAAAGATGAGCCTTGTGTTTACAGAAAGGCAAGTGGGAGCGCTGTATCGTTCCTCGTACTGTACGTGGACGATATACTGATCATAGGAAACAACATACCCATGCTTAACGAAGTTAAGAAATGGCTTTCGTCTTGTTTCGCTATGAAAGACCTTGGAGAAGCCGCTTATATTCTGGGAATCAAGATTCACAGAGATCGATCTAAGCGCCTTTTGGGACTCAGTCAAAGCACATACATAGATAAGATCATAGCTCGGTTCAATATGAGTAACTCCAAGAAAGGAGCAGTTCCCATGACTAAGGGAACAATATTGGACAAATCTCAAGCACCTAAAACGGAGCGCGAGATAAGCCAAATGGCATCGATCCCATTTGCCTCTGCTATTGGATCTATCATGTACGCCATGCTCTGCACACGACCGGATGTCTCGTATGCATTGAGCGTGACAAGTCGGTACCAACAGACGCCAGGGCTAGCTCACTGGACGGCTGTAAAGAACATACTGAAATACTTGAGAAACACCACTGAAATGTTTCTCGTATTCGGGGGTGTTGATGAGGAGCTCACTGTAAGATGTTACACTGACGCCAGTTTTCAGACTGACCGAGATGACTCTCGCTCACAGTCAGGATTCGTATTCACTCTTAACGGAGGGGCTGTTTCTTGGAGAAGCTCAAAACAGCCAGTAGTAGCTGATTCTACTACTGAATCCGAATACATAGCCGCCTCAGAAGCTGCTAAAGAAGCCGTGTGGATGAAGAAGTTCATATCCGATCTCGATGCTATGCCAAGTATTAGGCAACCCATCGAGATGCTGTGCGATAACACAGGCGCTATAGCTCAAGCCAAAGAGCAACGGTCCCATAAGATGGCCAAGCACGTACTGAGGAAGTTCCACTACATAAGAGAAGTAGTCGACAGAAATGAAATCAAGATAAGCAAAGTACACACAGATCAAAACTTAGCTGATCCCTTCACTAAGCCTATGACTCAGGAGACTCATATACGCCACAGAGAAGCGATAGGGCTTAGATTAGCTAAAGACATGTTTTGATTCAGTATTTGGATGTATGAACACCAACAGTTATCTATATTATTCTTATTCCATCCGTTTTATGCAATAATGAATTACATAACTGTGTTCAATATTTGTACGTTTAATCCATGGACAATAAGTTCTTGTCCTAAATGTCCGTAGTCGATTAGTAAGTGGGAGCTATACTAAAGTAAGACTATTGTGACTGGTTGAACTTTAAAGTTGTTTAACGTTCAAACTCACAGACCTCATTGGTGAATGACGTTGGACGTAACTCGCATCATGCAACGCAAACATGGAAAACTTGCCTGCTTGATTAAATGCATGCTCTAATGTATCCTTAGACCTGAGACGCATATTCGAACTCCTCTCTACTAAAGAACATTCTTTGATTGTAGCCTAACGTTGTCGCGTAACTGCCAGCCATAACGGCTACTTTTGGGAATGGCTCTGAGGTTCAGTGGGAGCTGTATGCCTCAACAAGGGATTCTGTACTCTTGCTTCGGCAACAGTTAGACATAAAGGCGCCCTCGTTGATTCCAAGTGATAAGTGTGAGGCCTCACCCAAACTTACTGTGTGTTTGTTGGATCACTTCGAATTGTATCGAGAATGAAAATCGATGAATAAAACATGGGAGTCCATGTCCCATAATTCATCAATGTCTTATACAGAAAGGAACATATGACAATGAATGCACAAGTCGTGAGTCTGCTTGATGGTCAATCAGATATACTTTGGCAAACGACTTAAAGTGTCAATATTAGTTGGTGTGGCTATGCATAGCTAGAGTGCCTCTGGCTGCGCTCGTTAAACTGTCGCGTTCAGTCCAAGTGGGAGACTGTTGGATATATGGTGTCCTGACCCGACAGATTAACGAACCCGACCGATATTGACCCGTAAGAGTTACACCCGGGTCAACGGACTATTAAATCTAATTAATTGTTAATTAGATATAAACGAACTAAATGGTGAATTAAATAAATATTAATTATTTATTTAAAACGACAAAACTATCGGTTCAAAGATACTCGCTAAACAAAAGACGAACCGATCAGTTGTTACCGGATTAACAGACTGATCGGTTGGTGGATTGAAGGAGATCGCGACCGGGCCCAGTCCGTCTGGCCCCGGTCCGCGAATTTAATATTAAATGAGGAGAAGAGGAGGATTAAAAACAGAAGTCACCAAAAAACCCTAATCTCCTCTCTCTCTCTCTCCCTGCGCCGAACCCGCCGAAGCCGGCTCCTCCGCCGCCGACCGCCGTCGCCGCCCAGTCTCCACCCCGTGATCCGTTCGTGATTTCCGATGGATCCCCGTCTTGCCAGTATCTGTGCCCGACTCGAGAGCGAAGCAGTCGCAGCCCGAGCCGAAGCCGCAGTCCGAGCCGAAGCCGAAGCCGCAGCCCGAGCCGCCGCCGCGGCTCAAGCCGCCGCCGCCGCCGCTGCCCTTCACGCGCCACCGCGCGACCACAGGCCGGTGGTTCTTGCGCTGCCGGCGCAGCCGAGACCACCGCGCCCGGTCGCGTCGTCGTGGCCGGCGCCGCTCTACCCGTCCGCCGCCTCCGCCCCTCCTCCGATCTCCGGCGAGTCGTTCGTTGTGGGATCGGTCCCGGTGGCTATCCCGACGGAGAAAGTTTTGTCACCACCACCGGTGGTATCCCTACCACCGCCGCCGCCACTACCGCCGCCGCCGCCTGTCGCCGCCGCCGCCGATGCCGCCGTCGATGATCTGTCTCGAAGATTCGAGTCAGACGTCTCAGTTCGTCCTAGCGCGAGCCCGTTGAATCCGGGTGTCTCGAGCGGTTGCTCGGATCCCGCCAAGGTATATCTAATTCATTAGATATTTAATTATTTATTTATTTTAAATAAATATATATTTCTGTGTTTGTCGTGTTTCGGTGATTGATCCTGTTACGGTTGCATCCGCGTTTTAATCGTTTCCGCTGCCAAATTAATTGTGAATTAATTTAATTAATAAATCGGTTTTAATAAAATTAAAATCGGTAACCCGGATCCCACTGTAAAACCCAACAGATAGATCATTAGAAACAACAAAAAGGGACATTAAACAGTAAAGATTGCGAACCAAAATTGAAGATGGTACATATCAACGACGGCGGTGGTTTGTCGCCACCGTCGTGCTTGCGTGTTGATGGTGGTGATGGTTGACCGGATTATTTCCGGGATGATTGGAGTAAAGAAACATAAAATTACTCATAGGTAGTGGTTGTGTGGACTGTTGTGTATGCGAGTAATAAACATATATTGGGTTCATTAGAACTAAGATCTACAACCCTTCTCCACCTTCAATACCTGAATTTCCATTATGAAATCTAAACCTCATGGATTAATCTTGAACCGTAAAGTAGTGGTGACCGGTCTAACGAGTAAAGATAGATAACATAGGCTTTGACTTTTTAACCCTAAAGTTAGAGGGTTAAAAAGTTAAGGAGTATAAAACGTAAAAGTCTAAAAGTCTCGTGGTGAAAGTATTAAACTATAAAAATATACTAAGTTAAGGGGCATAAAACGTAAAAATCTAAAAAAACCTCGTGGTAAAAGTATAAAACTATAAAAGTATACTAAAAACGAAAGTAGAAAAGTTAAAAATTTCGTGGCCAAAGTAGAAGACAACAAAACTTAAAACAAACAAAAAATTTTAAAAGTTAGAGGGTAAAAAGGTTAAGGGGTATAAAACATAAAAGTTTAAAAGTCTTGTAGTGAAAGTATAAAACTATAAAAATATGCTAAAAACGAAAGTAGAAAAGTTAAAGTTTCGTGGCCAAGTGTAGGATCAAGATTCTTAACACTTAGTTAAGTTACAAGATTTACTTGCAAGATTAACCTTGCGGAAATAAAGTAACCTTCACTTTACTTAAATGATTAACATTTGTGAATACTAGTTGTTTGCATAAATATAGTAACGCACGAAGTAAAATATACTCGACACTATTTGCATTAACTCAACAATATTACCTAAGTCTTGCACAGATTCATGCATACAAATGTTGAACACGAGCTAAGCTATATATAGTGCTAAGGGAAGTCGATGATAGCCATTTATTTCCATTAGGTCATTTAGACCGTTAATTACAAAAGTCAAACAAAGCTACCAAAAGAATAATCTTCGACAGATGGGATATATTGCTTGTGATCAGCAACAATCTACTTTGGGAGAGCGACTTTGATAGATAAGGAAGCAACCAGGAAGCTTTTGCAGGGGATTTGGCGACTGAAAAGACTTCACAGGAAAATTCCGGTTGAACTCATTATCTGGTGGATAATCGAGTTCACCTGGAATATTCACAACTGGACAAAATTGCTTCTTCCGGTTGAATAATCTTCTCCATTTATACTCAGATTTCCGCTTGAACTCTGTTCAGCCGGAACTGCTACAAAATTAGACTTCAGCTGGAATATAATGTGATATTCCTTACAATCTCCCCCTAAGCTGATGCTGTCAAATTATTCTCCATCATCGAAGCTATCTTCAAAATTGACTTGTACAAAAATTTCTTCTCTTTGGCCTACTTATCCAAGGCTCTGATGCTTGCATCGACATCTTGAGACAACTGTTTCATGCTCGTTTTGGTCACCTTCACAAACTTGAGGGGTTCCCAATCTCTTTCATTCCATTGATCTTGAACAGCTTCTCCTCTTCTTCCCATATGACATATTTGATCTCACTAAAGGGTTCTTCTTCTTCATTTTCTGTATCTCCTTGAGATCTGTAAAGCATCCAACACTCAAGAACTATAGGTTCTATGCAATTCTCAACAAATGCTCGTCTCTAGTTGGGCTCAGAATTTCTCTTAGCTTTACATAAATGTCTGTCATCTGGTTGGCAGCAAGCATTCTAGTGGTTTTGTGAGCATTTACCACTTTGGTTGTTTCATCTTCGATTCGAAAAGTGAAGTCAAAGGTGGCTTCATCAACTGTCCAGCCTATGATCCTATTCTTTGGTCTGCAATGATCTTTTCTCTTTGGTTTCCTTTCCTTCTTCCTTTTCACGTGCATCAGTCTCCTCTTTCTCTTCTTCTTCTCCACATCAGAATCATCTTCTGATTCTATATTAGTAGGGGCTTTCCCTTTTGATGAGGGAGAGGAGGGACCAGGAGGTAGGTTAATAGGTTTGCTTGGTGGAGCAGGAGCATTGGTTTCTGTGGATGAGGGTTCTCTTATGGTAAGAGGAGGTAGAGGTTTGTGCTTTTGTGGAGGTGGTTTCATGGCTTCTGGTGCAGGGCTAGAGGGAGGTGAAGGTAGGAAAATATCAGACATATCCAAAGCTGGGCAGGGCTTTGGTTTTGGGTTGGAGGGAGTGTATGGAGTGAAGTTTTCGGTTCTGTATTTAGGATTTGAGAGATTTTGGTCAACCTTTTGGAAATGGTGGGAGGTTTGAACGGAACTAAGGCAAGGGGTTGGGATGATGATGAAAGGCCTGTAGGGTTAGGGTTTGGCTCATATATGAAAGAAGGTGGAGATAATAAATCTGCAAAGTCAACAGTTTCTTATTTAATAGACACATCAGTTGCCATACCTGAGATTATCTCTGAAGGCAAGGGCAACACCAGATTTGGATTGACAGCAAAATCATCTCGTTTGAGTGTCCGATAGATAGAATCAATCAAGCAGCATAGCTCTTTTACGTTCATATGAAATACATCTTCATCTGATCTCCAATTTCTGACAATCAGATTCCTTTTTACCTTCTTCAACAGCTCATAATTTTCATCATTTCTCACCAGTTTTGTGGGCATCCTTGAGGCTAACTCAAGCAATCTTTGCTTCTCACTCTCACCCATTCCTTCCAAGTTATAATCTTTTAACCACCATTTTATAGATCTTCTCTTAGCTTCCTCAAATAAACTTTCAACAACCCAATTTTCAGAAAATAAATCTAACTCTTCTCTATATTCCTTGGCTAACCTTACATTCTCAGCCTCTACTCTAGCATCTTCTACAATCTTATTAAGAGCTTCAGCTTCTTCAGTATGAACAACCTGGTGAATTGTTAGAGAGTAGTTTCAGTTTGAATGGGCTCTTCCTCTTGAATTGGCTCTTCAGTTTGAAAACTCCTCATAGCTACCAGTGTTTGAGCAACATCTTCTGTCTCATCTCTTGGCTGATTTTTCAGTTGAACTTCAGGATGGAATATGAATTGATCAGTTCCAAAGATAGAGATGTTCTCATTAAGCCTTCCAGTCCTATTAACATCATGAGCATTCTCATCGATTTCAGTCACCTCAATTTCAGCTTAACCTTCAGCTTGAACATCCACTTGGACTTCAGCTTAAACTTCTGTCACCACCTGTGGTTTGGTGACATCAGTTCCTATGTCAACTGATTCTATAACCTCGGTATCTCACCTTCTCCCAACACATTCTCATCCATATTCTCTGTTCCAAGTATAACAGTTCCACTCTGCTCTTGTACAGTCTCTTCTACAATCACATTTTCTTCAATCACTCTGCTGGAAGAGGCCACAGCTTTTCCGGCTTGAGCAAAGGCATTTTTCCTTTGAAAAACACATCTTTCAGCAGCCTTAATATCATGTTGATATGCTCATGAAGAGCACCGGCGTTGAGCATTGAAGATTGCACCAGTTGAGTGAAAGTGGGGTCTTTGAATGGTGACACAGCCACTAACTGACTGTTCCTTATATTTTCCAAGCTTTCTTCTACAGAGAATGGTTGACCACCTACTTTCTTGAATGCAGTGTCTCTGACTTCAACCGGAAGTCTCTCTGTTTCTCAATTTCTTGATTGTAACTAGCAGAAAGAGATGGTGACACAGCAGTCTGTGTTTTGTCCCCTAATTTGACAGGATCAGCTTGAACTGAATGAACCCTACCTGGGTTTGAAGGATCTGCTTCACCCTGTGTAGTAGCACCTTGAGCTTGAACCAGAGATGCAACAGTGACATTGAGATTGTCAACCTGTTGTTGTAGAGATTTGTACAAGTTCTTCAATTCTGGTAGTGTCAAACTGTCTTCTACTGGCTTTTTACCAGTATCCCTGGACACAACTAAGCAGCAATCCGAGATTGACCAGGCCTAGTAACCCTGGCTTCTTGGCACCTGGGATTCTCTTCATCTATTTTAGCTACCCTTGTTTCCAATGAAGGACCCGAAGGAGCTGACTCAGAGAAGATTGCCGCAAATTGTGTCTTATTTATGTTACTACTGACACCAAGTTCTAGTGGGGATCCCTGGGCAGCAACAACCCTTTCTGCATGAATCTCTTCTTCACTCATGAGATTCACCTCCAAAGAGGAGTGGGGGATCAATGTACCAGTGTCCAAATCCATCTGGATGTTCTCATGTAATGAGGATGGTGAGTTAATAACACCATCATGTGGATTGGGATTGAAATCATTGTCACTCCTGGGTGATAGGGAGGGTAGGCGTGAGAACCTTTCGGATGGGGATTGTGCATCCTTTTCTAATGACTCCCCCTCAAATTAAGTTTCAACCCTAAGAGATAATCCCAATTTGGTTAACTTCCGTTTGGGCTTTTTGCCTTGAATGGGGCTTGAAGCTTGGGTTAGTTCAGTGGGCATAGGTGGAGGAGACCTAGCAACCACATGTTTATGCCTTTGAAAAATGGCAGGTGGGGTTTCAGATGATGAAGTGGCAGGGGTGGTTATTTTAGTGGTAGACTTCCTCTTCTTGGATGTGTAATTTTGAAGGGTAGAGGAAGTGGGGACTGTTGTGGGCTTAGAAACTATTGGGTTAATAGCCCTATTATCATGAGCAGGTTGCTCAGTTGCAGCAACAGTTTCTATTTGAACCTCAACATTTGAAGGTTCACCAGGAAACTTCCTCGGAATTGGCAAGGGATGGTCAGTATCCCTTCCAAGAAATACTGACTTATTGATAGCTAGGTTCGAAAATGTCTTCTCATTGAGAAGTTTTTGGTGTAAAATTGTACCACCCAAAGCAATTCGAGGGTTGTAGGTCCGGAAATCTCCCAAACACACGATATATAATCAAACACGAGTGCGGAATCCTCGTAGGTGATTGATTCAAGATAGAAAAGAGAAGAAACACGAAGAAAACTTGATCTTTGCACACAAGAAAGCTTGTTGGGTACAAAACAAGAAAATCGTAAACTCTCTCTCTCTCTGTTTACGATCGTGAACACCACTTGGATCGTAAACACCTTTGGCTGCACTCTCAGAATCGTAAACTCAAGCCTCTTCAATGAGGAGGTCAAGTGGTCTATATATAGACCACCATTGGGTTTACTATTGGGCCCCTTTTGGATCATAAACCCAATAGTAAACCCAAGCCCAATCATAAACTAGCCTAGATACAATAAACAAACTAGCCTATGATCCTAATTAAACCCTCTAAGCCCAGCCCAACTTATTTAATATTACAAGCCTCATAATCTAGCCTCTACAATCTTCCCCTAGGCTTGTGATATTAAATGTCTTCGATCTTTGAAAAACTTCTTCTTGACTGGCTGGCATAGATGTTGATGAAAATTCTTTCCGCAGAAATCTTCAATGGGTTTCATGACGGACACTTGGGACTTCCTCTTGATCAGCATCAACTTGAACTTCTTGAAATGAACAAACAATGAAATGGAGGACTCTCATTGACTTGCTTCTTGAAAGAACTGGTTCTTGCTGTATCTTCGGTAACTGTCTTGAATCTCCAAAACAATTACATGTTAAATTTTGAAAACCCCTAACTGTGAAGAACTTGATTGTTGAACTTGGATCTTCATGATCTCTGACTGCTCTCTGCATCACTTTCTTCAATGAGACTTGAAGTCTTCAGCTTCCCCTAAACACGTGAACATCTTCTTTGAAGCTCCTTTGAAAACTTGTAAAGACACCAACAACTTCCCCTGAACAGTTGCTTTTCCAGATGGAAGTCTTGTCCGGCTGGTTCTTTAACTTGAGCAGGAGCAACATCTTTCTATCATCAACCTGTCTGACACACATTTGAAAAAATATACTCCACCAGACATTTGATGATTGGTCTTTGGGTTAGAAGGTAATTATCATCTGTTCAGTTGATTCAAATTAACATAATTTTAACCAAAAACCCTAATATAGATTACGGGTTTTCTATAAAACTTCCCCTGAACCCAAGACCTCTAAAGACTTCCCCTTAGCTAATAACTTCCCCTCAGCTAAGGACTTCCCCTGAGATAATACATATTATCCTCGAGTTCCCTTCGGATACTATGTATTATGGAAGTCTTTTCGGATAATAAGTATCATCCTCGAGTTCCCTTCGGATAATACTTATTATCCCCTCTCCTTCCCCTAAAAATTTGTCAAGATCTGACGGAGGAAGTCTTTTCCATTAGATAATAAGTATCATCCTCGAGTTCCCTTCGGATAATACTTATTATCCCATACTCCTTCCCCTAAAAATTTGGCAAGATCTGTCGGGGGCATATTGTCATGCATTAAAACCCTTGAAAAATATATTTTGACTTCTCAAATCAACCTGGCCAAGACGAAAACACACCAAAAAGAACTTAACGACTCACACACGAAAGATAAAAACTAAACAAATACTTACCAAACCAAACATGAGAAAGTTTACAAGGGATCAAACCGTATGAATCTGACTGAGGAACCCTTTTCAGCTTTAGTTACTCGACTAGTCCAGGTGATTGCCGGTATGTTTGTCCGCTTTAAATTCAAACCCGTTTAATCCCAACCGAATGCGTCATGCTTAATATAGTACATTATTACCGTCATGTTTAATAGTCCCCACACCCAAGCGTACACAGCAAAACCTACCCAACCTCAGAGTTTATTGAGGATTCACAAACCCCCAACTTGAGGAACCATGCAACACCACTATGACTACCACTTATTTTCATTAACCATCAGTTGGTGATCAGGTCGGCCGCTAAGCACGCAAAGAAGACCAACTGAGTGATTATTTATTCTTTTTTCTTTTTCTTTTCTTTTTCTTTTCTTTTTCTTTTCTTTTTATTATGTGGTGTAGTCATGACAGCAGAGACATGGCGTGTGAGAGAGTGAATACTAGGTAATTACCACTCTCAACCCATTTTTATCGGGACTCAGTCTTTTAAACCATGCAACCTAGGATGGGAAACTAAACATATATATCTTTTAAGTTCACTGCACTTTCATTGGAGGTCATAAGTTTAGGAAGAGCCTACCGAGCATATCACCATGGAGCTTGCCTTTCACTTCTGCCTTACGCGTGTCAGCCATCTCCAACCCAAACATTCATTTTACTTCCCCTAAACTTCTAAAAAACAAGACACAAACAATTAAAAATTGAAAAGCACACTATTTTTGAGGAGTCAACATTTTCATCTTTTCCATTTCTTCCCCTTGCTTTTTGATTTTTAATGTCACAATTTTGTGAACATCATTTTTTCATTTTTTTTTAAACAATAAAGATAAAACACACAAACACACTTAAAAGAACAAAACACAAAATTTTGAAGACATCTGGCCAAGCTAACTTTCAAAGTATTGATTTTGAAAATTTTAGAAAATTGGGTTTCATAACATGCACACTTCATTGCATTTGAAGTCAAACACATAATCAATCAACAGCTTAATTGAAACTTTAATGAAATAGGTTTGACTCAAAAGACCCTTTGCTGCCTCATCATTCAAACAACCAAGTTAAGAACAGTACCTTTCATGCTGATTTTAACCTTTTACCTCTCAATGAGACATACCTTCCATTTATAGATTACTTGACATGACATGAAGATACGTCTCCTAAACTTGTGCCTGGAACAATCACTTATCAACAAACAAATTAGTAATAAAAATGTTAGTGATAATCCTCCTTGATCGTTCCTGCACAGAGTGAGAGATTAGTTAGCTAATAGTACCCAGGCCATTGTTTTTCTGGGTACTCTTGAGGAATCAGTGAATGAAATTTCTTTTAAAAACATTCCTTTTGAAAAATCAGGAAGTTGGGATGATTCGGTTGTAGCTGCATTAGCCTTCGGTTTCCAAGTTCCAGGTGATTTAACATTTGTTTTAGTCACCTTTGGAGTTGTGACTTTAGGTATTTCAACCTTCTTTGTTTTAGATTCATTTTTCAAAACAGTTTTAGTTACCTTGGGAGGGGTAACTTTGGGTTTCTCAAGCTTTGGTTGTTTTGAAAACGGTTTCTTCACCTGTTTTTGGAAATTTTGATAACTTGGAAAACTGTTGTTTTGATTTAAAGATTTTCTTTCAGCTTTGGCAGCACCCCAATGTTGATCAGAGGGTTTAACCTTAGGAGTAACAGTCTTCATTGCCTTAGGTTTTTGCACCATCATCGGCTTAGACTTCACAGACTCCTGAGATGAAACCCTTGGAGTTTTCGGATAATAGGGTTCATAGGGGCGATACAGACAGTTTCTAGCAATATGACCAGCAATGCCACAATTAAAGCAAGTCTGCTTCTTTAGATAGAAGTCAGACGTGTGCCCATTTGACTTTGGTGGCTGATATGGAGCTGGTTTGCTCTGTGTCTGCTTCTTTGGTTTGACTGCAGCTTCAGATTTGACTTTCTGCTGGTTTGTCGTAGCCTGTGTCGAACCTGTCTTTACTATCTTTGTGCTTCCTTGATTCTTTGACGTTGAAGCACCATTCTTGCAATTACAACAACAACTGCATGATCCAACTGAAGAATGGGAGACACAGCTACTCCCTTGAGTTTTTCATTCTTTACTCCAGTTGTTGGCTTCATACTCGGATGCTTGATGGTGATCTTTGGCTTCTCAACTTTAGGTTCACTTATCACTCCATCGGTTATTCCCTTGAACTTGGAGGAGAAGGATGGTAAGTCATACCCAACATCTGGTTCTTGGTCAAACATGGATCCAGATGTCATAAAGATCTTCCCCTCAGGCTGTGTCGTCAAGATCACCTTTTCCCTTTTGACTTCGTCGATTACTTTGAAGCATGGGGTTTCAATTTTAGGGTATGGTTTCAACTCTATCCCAGCATCATCAGACTTGGAGCCATGACATCTGTTATACTCCTGACACTCAGCATCATCTCTTGATACATCCTCTATTCTCCCTTCACCATATGTCATGTTTGCCTCGTTGTCTATTTCCTCTTGGGTCAAAGGTGTAGTTCCAACCAAGACACTATCAATAGGAGGAGCAGCTTCTTTATAATCAGATTTGGTTCGTTCAACTTGATCCTCACTAAGAAGTATTCTTATAATGTCTCTGGGAACTGGTGGAGGAATAATGCTGTTTGCAGCCAAGGCCTTATCAGTATTTTCTGACCCAAATCCAGGTGTGTGTTTCCCAACTTGACCGGTCACAACAGCATGTGACAATTCCTTTCCAGCATCGAGCATTCGCTGATTTCTTTCCTGATTGCAATCAAACTTGACTTGCAGCTCATCAAATTTTTGTTGCAGTTCATTTAATTTCTGTGTAAGCTCAGATATCTCAATCCTAGCCCGATCATGTAAGATAGTCTTCTCCGTTGCTAGCTTCCGATATTTCTCAATGTCTAGTTTCTGAGCTTTTACATTCTCTTCATTCTTTTGCCATCTACCCTTGAATGAACTTCTTTCACATTTTACCTCAAATAGTTCTGACTTAAAATTTTTACAGATTTGCCTAAGTCCAGGAATTAATCGAGCACAAGTAGGATTGGGGCATATCTCAGCATCTTCGTCCTCAAATATATTCTTTTCTTCAACCGAATCCATTACGAAAGCTTAGGGAACCTAAAACTAAAGACCAAACGTTCAAATACTGCGATTACGATAAAATCCACCTGATTACGATCGTAACAAGCTGATTACGATCGTGAACTGTGTTTCCGATCCAACCCCAAATCGTAAACACAAATCGCCTTAGAATATCGTAAACCCGATTACGATTGAACGATTACGATCACCGGAGTCGTACACCCCTTTTACGATCCTGCAAAGTCGTAAACACGATTACGACAATCAAGTACAGTCGTAATCACTTTTCTCCGGGTCGTAAACACGCCAAAGTTTCGATCTTGATGTCGTAAACAGCAGATCTTCAAGTAACTCAGTCGCAAACACACTAAAAACCCAGAACACGTAGTCGTAATCACCAAAACTCGAAGAACACAGCAGCAGCAGCAGTCGTAAACTCCTGGAAACCTTCAAATCTTCAACCAAACTCGAACACAAACCCAGAAAACACTTGAATCTGTATCGTGAGAGCCTCGAATCTAAGATTCTTAGCTCTGATACCAATTGTAGGTCCGGAAATCTCCCAAACACACGATATCTAATCAAACACGAGTGCGGAATCCTCGTAGGTGATTGATTCAAGATAGAAAAGAGAAGAAACACGAAGAAAACTTGATCTTTGCACACAAGAAAGCTTGTCGGGTACAAAACAAGAAAATCGTAAACTCTCTCTCTCTCTGTTTACGATCGTGAACACCACTTGGATCGTAAACACCTTTGGCTGCACTCTCAGAATCGTAAACTCAAGCCTCTTCAATGAGGAGGTCAAGTGGTCTATATATAGACCACCATTGGGTTTACTATTGGGCCCCTTTTGGATCATAAACCCAATAGTAAACCCAAGCCCAATCATAAACTAGCCTAGATACAATAAACAAACTAGCCTATGATCCTAATTAAACCCTCTAAGCCCAGCCCAACTTATTTAATATTACAAGCCTCATAATCTAGCCTCTACAAGGGTACTCCTCTTAGAGAATGCAGGTTAGAAATCTTGGATATATGTAAAAATTGAAAGTTTGAGCATTTAACTTTAGGGCATGAAAAATTAGCTTGGAAAAATTAAAGCTTTCACCCTTTACCACAGCGTAGAATGCCGATGCTTGTTCCGCTGCAAGTTCATCAAAGCCCCCTTTCTTTGGAGTGAGGCACACCAGTATCATGTGGGCAAGGAATCTCCATTTGTATGGAAGTTGCCCCTTCTTATTTGTTTTGCTGGTGGGTGAACCGCTGTAGCCTATGGCTCTGAACAGTGGCAGGTACTTCTTAGCATCTACAAATATGTAACCATCTTCATCCTTCAATTTCAGAAACCTTCGAACCTTTGCTTCATCAATAACCACTTTCGTGCCCTTTACAGTTGACACGATGCTTTCACCACCGTCACTATCTTTGAGTAGTTCAGCGTTTGACCAAAACTCTTCTGTGATTTCTTCATAAATCACCGCTTCAATTGTCAGCGCGTGATGAAGATGTCAAATTTTCGAAAACTATATCATGCTGGAGTATATGTCAGTTTTACTCGGGTTCTCGAGATATGCCACCAGGTTGTGTTCGACAGCGAACTTGGAATCAATGGCAGACTTCTTGCCACTCGTGCTAGCTTTTGAAGCCATCGATTGTTGGGTTTACAGAGAGAATGTGAGAAGGTGCTTGGAGGTTATGGAGAATTTGAGAGAAATTTGGGTGTGAGAGTTATGAGAAATGGGAAGAATGACGGTAATTTAAGGCTTTTTACCTTTGACGTGGGTGACGTGGAGGAGAGAAGTTTTTAAGCAACCGTTTAGTAACTGATGTGACGTGTGCTTTGGGGTTTATATGGTACAACCCCCCTGAAGCGTGTCATTATCCAAAAGAATTTTAACTGAACCTCGGATATATAATGGTTAAAAACTTAATGGGTAATATAATGCGTATCTGCTTAGAAGGAAGTACCTTCCGGGTAATTAAATGTAAAGTGACTTTGACTCTTTGACTCGGAACTTCAAGCGGAACCCATTTTCCCTTGGAGTGAACATGGGTGGTTTGTTTGTGCTATCGTTTGAAGTAACTAAACTGAGATCGTTCATTTTGAAAGTTTTCAGAAAAAAAGCTTGAAAAACAGTAACATAGACAAGTAAATATCAACTTTGAAGCACTTGAAGTCTTCAAAGTGAGAACCTGGCTCTGATACCACTTGTAGGATCAAGATTCTTAACACTTAGTTAAGTTACAAGGTTAATCTTGCAAGTAAATCTTGTAACTTAACTAAGTGTTAAGAATCTCAATCCTACACCAAAGTAGAAGACAACAAAACTTAAAACAAAAAAAAAACTTTAAAAGTTAAAGGGTACAGATCGTAAGAGTATGAAACATATGTGACTAAACTATGAAAACCAAAAGTTTACTATTTCGTTAAAAAAAGTTTTTTAAAAGTTTAAGGGGTAGAAACTATCAAAACCCCAAAGTTTTGTGGCCATACTATGAGAAATGAAAAGTCTCCTATTCACGTCCCAAATTTCATTGTTATATATAATAATCTGTTGACTTAACTACATAAAGACCCTCAATTATTAATCAATCTTTAAAATTTACATAAATGTCCCTTAAGTGTTAAAAGATTGAATTGCCCTTATACTTGACAGAAAAATCTAATGGAGTTAGTGCAAGGGACTAAAAAGGTTATAAAATCCAAACCTCACGGGTTGACATGACAAAAGATTTCGTTTTGGACTGCAATGGTTAAAATGACCAAACCTTAGGGATCAAAAACGAAATTTACTATGTTATAAATTTAAAATCTGATTGTGCAACTACATATTTTGGCTTCACCGCCACAACATACGCGCATCAGCGCGCATGGCGCAACTGCGTGAGTCTTGCGCGCACACGCGTTCAGTCACCAGTAGCTGCTGAAATTGTCACACCCCAACCGATGGCGGAATACGTCATGGCGTGATGATTGTCCAGATGTACACAACACTATTAAATATTATGATATTCTTAATCAACCGAATTTATAAATACAAATGATACATAATTCAATCGAAAACAATACAACATTGAATAACAATTTAACTCTTCTAGTTAGGCCGCACTAAGTCCACATGCATCCTAAGGTGTCATGAAAAAGTAATCATCATCTAACAGCAAAACCTGCAACATGTACATGAAAAAGAAAATATCATCTAATAGCAAAACATGCAACATGTACAAAATAATGTCTACTACAAATAGTTGGTAAGTAAACATAGATTTGATATACTAATACAAATTAAAACATGTGATCTAATGAATTAAGTGTAATCAAATATGACCAACCACATACGCATATAGGCAAGTGCTCCTATCGCTAGAGTAATATAGTCTAAATGGCAAGAATATGGTATCGATCCACAAGGATACGAATATCCTGCTCCACCTACTCTATCTCTGGCCTAACTACCCTAACCTAATCTAGCTAGTCTAGATGTCACCTTAACTAACTACATTGATATAAGAATATAACTTATTAAATGATTGTTGTAAAGGATTATATCGATTCTAATTAACTAAGATAACTATGAAATAAGAAAAGCATCATCTAGGGATCAAATCATCTTAACTTCATCAATTCTATGGAATGATTACTTATGCTAAACTGTGTTATGGACACAAAATCGCAAGACACATGAATCATCAGTTAAAACCACAACCACAATAAAGCATCCACTAATTCAATGACTTAGTTATAAGACACCATATACATGATCTAAGACCTAGGACCATAGACCAATCCTATTTTAAATGACCACGATGTACTAACTATTACAACCATATCACATGACATATAAGATACAATGCATTTAGACAACTATCTAATATTGTGACCCTAGACAAGGTAATTGACTAAACACAAAGATAACTTCCAACAAGTATACTATCATAAGAACATTATCATCGATTCCTATCTAGGCTCGTTAGAGTTCCTAAACACATATTGATATCGCTAGATACGCTAGAAAACATAAAGAAATAGCATTTGATCGGATGAACAGGTTATATCAAGTCAATACACCAAACCAATGACTACTAAGAATCAAATCAAGCATTCAAATGATAACATAATTCTATCATGCAACATGAATTATAAGAGTTATACTAAAACCATTGTATAACAAGAAAACATC
This sequence comes from Deinandra increscens subsp. villosa, assembly GCA_039602395.1. NCBI lineage: Eukaryota > Viridiplantae > Streptophyta > Magnoliopsida > Asterales > Asteraceae > Deinandra > Deinandra increscens. Next base: position 2,450,358 of record JBCNJP010000008.1, on the reverse strand, counting down.
AATCCATAACATCGAATTAGTCAAGAATCATCTAAACCTAGATGATGAATACAACTAGCCTATAACTCTACTGAAATGTAAACATGAATTAGAACTAAACATCACTGAAAAACAACAACTAAATGTAAACAAACGTAAACCGAATAATCGACGTGTAATAGCATCAACTAGATGTTGATTCTTTGCTTCCTAGCCTTATCAACTCTTCCAATCACCTTCTCTCGATGTTTATGGTCGTATCTGGAGTGAAATGATCGACCCCGGCCGTCCCCCTTCGAATCTAAACATCACATTGTATTTATAGGCCCGAAAATAGGGTTTTTCATCGATTACGTCTGTAACGGCTCGTTATGGGTGTAACGGGTCGTTACAGAGCATCTTTGACTTTTTCTGGCAGCTTTAACTTTTTTAGGAACTATCTTTAAACATTCATAACTTCTTCGTTTTACATCGGTTTTACGTCCCGTTATCGCTAGTATTCCTAGAATTAAGAAATGAAGCATATGAAGTGCTTATATATCATATTAGTCGAATCATATATGAAATCATGTATAAAATCATATATAAAACATAGAAATTATTGGGAATTATTGCCCAAAAAGATATATACTTTGGGATACATCAAATATCCCCACACTTAGCATTGCACATCGTTGAGTAATCCTTATTTAAAACTTAGCATTCAATACTTTCCAACAAGTAATTTTCTCATGCACTCTACAACAACAATTCAACAAGATAGACATATATTGCATTATACTTACTAAGTCCATAAGGTTTTACTGAAGTACTAAGATTGACAACCCAACAAGTTTGAAGTTATTGAAAATCACAAGTAGTATCGACCAAGTTTTTTTAGCAAGCCTTAGAATTATGCATCAATCAAACTCACTCCACTTACCAAGTTCACTCGACTCTCAGTGCCATTTTTCAGTGAACACTCAAAGTCAAGTATGTCTAAACGTATTCTTGGGTTTATATATTGATCATGCTGCCGAGTTTGTTTATAGGATCTTACCAAAGAATGCGGGAGGAATTCAAACGTTTGCTTACATATACGGATGTACGAGCTACCACCCTAACGTATATCTTGGCGTATACGTACAACCATGTCACAACTTTTCATTGTGATTTATTCATATTATATGTTTTTTTCTTCTTTTTCATCTTTTCTATTTTTTTATAGTAAGAACTAAGATAAGCATGTTAAAGTTATGAAGAAAGTCTAACATCTTTGGGCAATTGACGACCCGTAAAATATCCATAACAATCTCAAGGAAAAAATAGACACATGTTCTCAACATATACCTAGAAACTTGTATTAGACACATGACATCCCTCATCTAAAAAAATTGCTAATCTAAGGATAACTCACAAGGGAAATAGGGTAAATAGGTATATTGTGCCTACTAAACATAATCAATATTCCTGATCATGCGTTTTTATAAAAATACTTGCAATGTAAACTTTTCCTGCTACTTACAAACACAAGAATGCAAGCACGTTCTAGAATTGAATCTATAAATTACGTCAAAAAGGTGTGTACTTTCATGTAAATTGAGATTTAAAAATTTTAAAGTTTTTTTAGAATTTTACTTTGTTAACTATTTCTTTTCAGGCCCTAATATATATAATTCATAACTTGTTCACGACGTTCCCATCCCCTCACTTAAAAGTGTACATCTTCCTTAATGTACACTTAGAGACAACATAACTAAAGCATGCAAATAGAATAATGGATGGAACGGAACTCCCCTAGAGACTTGAAGCCCGCACATGATTGTATAAGTGTCGTCACACTTCCTTTCCAGCATCCAGCATGTATACTCCACCAAGAATATTTATTTATTATGTGATGTCCAATTTAAATATGTAAACATTAAGCAAAAGAAGATCAAAGAATCTAGTTCAAAAGCAGTTATAAGATGCAAAACACCGACTTATGTGGAATCAAAATTTGGAAATTCAGATGGGATAGCCTGATACAGCCCGCGATAGTGTAAGACGGTCTGATGTGTGTCAAATAAGAATGACGAATTCGAGGGCCATCCCTACACTTAGTCTTTAACAACAGTCACATTAGTCAAGTAAATTACAAATCAAACAACTAAGAACACGAAGACTAGAAGCACATTTGGTTTGGCAAAAACACACAGACAAAGTAAAACAAAACATAAATATATTAAAACACGGGTTGCCTCCCGAGAAGCATTAAATTTATTTACGTGTCTTCAGCTAGACTCGCCCTTGCTTCATATTCGATTAGGTGGCTTCTCCTTGATTTGCTTCCCACTTCTACTTTTCAATTTTACTCGGTTATAATCAGGTGGCTTTTCTTTTATCTGCTTCATTCCTGTCTCATACAATCTTTCTCTCGTTTCTTCACCGACATGTGGCTCTCCAGCAGATATTTTAGTGATCGTGCAAAATTGAGAATCATCAGGCCACCAACTCTTGAATTTACCAGGACCGAATTTGATTGTCCTGAGATATGGAGGGTGCAAATTATAGTAAGTGATGCGTATGCATCCACACACTTGAATCCTTATTCGCCCGTCAGTAGGCGTTCCATCATGTGGCTCTTGTTCAAGACTCCCATCTTTGTCATATAGCAGCATTCTCCCTTTCTCTTCTGAATTGTTCAACAGCAGCTTGTTTGATTTTCCATGGCGTAACGAGCTGTTATACACGTACCGAGCCGTTTCTCACTTATTAGCGATTGGGATGCATAACGTGTCATTATTTGGTAAGAGGTGTCACGATCTTCATGGTGCAATTCTTCTAAGCGACATTTTTCATTAGAAAACTTTAGCAGTGCTTCAATCTCGGCAAGATCCTTTTCTTGGTCGAATGGTCCAATATCCTAAACCTTAAGTTGTACAATCAACCAATCATCTCCGAATTCTGCAATCATTTCAGCTTCGAACACTTCCCTCGAGTCGATGTCCTCGTGTTGTGGTGACTCCTCCTCTATGGTTGAGGTATATGATCATAGATGATCATCTGGATTTTTGTGAAAAACGATTCGTTATGAGCATAACGGAGCATTTCGATATTAGTGTGTATGGGTCCTTATATGGTAACGAAGCGTTACGATCATTCGAATAGAGAAGCTCTTCTGATTTGTTTGGAGACTCACTTGGGTTGAAAAAATTTCTAATGTAGAATTCTTCTACGCACTCATCTTCACAAGATATGCTCGACTCATTCTTACCCATTTCAGGCACTCTATGCCATCAGCATCATCCTCGTCATCACTCCAGTCGCTTACACATTCTTATTCAGTCTTTATGTTGTCCTCACAAGGCTCGTGTGTTGTCCTCACAAGGCTCGTGTGTTGTCCAACTTTCCAATTCTTCATGTTTATCTTTAATGGGTTGTAGGTCAGCCGACTCTAGTTGGTTATGCTAATGGACTTAAAGTTTCTAAACTTAGAGAAACTAATGAAGTTGTGATCCGAAGGTGGGACTGGGGTTTACTTTAGCACCTTGTCCATTGTTGCCTCCGGTTCTAAAGCTTTGGGAGATTTGTAGTGATGGGCTTGGAATTCCTTCTCAGATTGCTCTAGTGTATGGATACTGATGGCGTTTGCGGAAATGGATAGGGATCGATTTATAGAAGAAGATTGCTTTTCTTTAGAAGAGAGATCTTGCCAACACATATCGAAGAGACTACGTCCTAGGTTCTCAAATCTTGTTGCCATCATGATGAAGTTTTGGTGTATTTGGATTTTTGGTTTTTATGAAATAGGCAATAAACAAGAAATTAAAGAACTAACTATAACTATCCTAACTAATGGCTAGAAACTAGCTAGATCTTTCTCAGATTAGCCGTATCCCCGGAAATTGCGCCAAAAACTTGATGCGCATATGTCGTGGCGGTGAAGCCAAAATATATACTTTTACAATCATGTTTTAAATTTATAACACGATAATTACCTAGACCGACCACATACGCATATAGGAAAGTGCCCCTATCGCTACAGTAATATAGTCTTAATGGCAAGAATAGGGTATCGATCCACAAGGATACGAATCTCCTGCTCTACCAAATCTATCTCTGGCCTAACTACCCTAACCTAATCTAGCTAGTTTAGATGTCACCTAAACTAACTACACTGATATAATAATCTAACTTATCAAATGATTGTTGTAAAGGATTATATCGATTCTAATTAACTAAGATAAATATGAAATGAGAAAAAGCATCATCTAGGGATCGAATCATCTTAACTTCATCAATTCTATGGAATGATTGCTTATGCTAAACTGTCTTATGGACACAGAATTGCAAGACACCTGAATCATTAGTTAAAACCACAGCCACAACAAAGTATCCACTAATTTAATAACTTAGTTATAAGACACCAAATACATGATCTAAGACCTAGGACCATAGACTAATCCTATTCTAAATGACCACGATGGACTAACTATTACAACCATATCACATGACATCTAAGAGACAATGCACTTAAACAACTATCTAATCTTATGACCCTGGACAACGAAGACAAGATAAGTGACTAAACACAAAGACAACTGCCAACGAATATACTATCATAAGAACATTATCATCGATTCCTATCTAGGCTCGTTAGAGTTTCTAAACACATATTGATATCGCTAGATAACAACTAAGAAATAGCAAATGATCGGATGAACATGTGATATCAAGTGTATACACCAAACCAATGACTACTAGGAATCAAATCAAGCATTCACATGATAACATAATTCTATCGTGCAACATGAATTATAAGAGTTATACGAAAACCATTGTGTAACAAGCAAACATCAATCCATAACATCGAATTAGTCAAGAATCATCTAAACCTAGATGATGAATACAACTAGCCTATCACTCTACTGAAATGTAAACACGAATCAGAACTAAACATCACTGAAAAATAAAAACTAAATGTAAACAAACACAAACCGAACAATCGACATGTAGTAGCGTCAATTAGATGTTGTTTCCTTGCTTGCTTCCTAGCCTTCTCGAATCTCCCAATCATCTTCTCTTGAGGTTTCTGGTCGTATCTGGGGTGAAACGACGACGTCGGCCATCCCCCTTTGAATCAAAACATCACATTGTATTTATAGGCCCGAAAATAGGGTTTTCGTTGATTAGGTCTGTAACAGCTTGTTATGGGTGTAACGGGTCGGTACAGAGCATGTTTGACTTTTCTAGCAGCTTTAAAACTTTTTCAGCAACTATCTTTAACCTTCATAACTTCTTTGTTTTACATCGGTTTTATGTCCCATTTTCACCAGTATTCCTAGAATTAAGAAATAAAGCATATGAAGTGCTTATATATCATATTTAGTCACATCATATATGAAATCATGTATAAAATCATATATAAAACATAGAATTTTTGGGAATTATTCCCAAAAAGATATATACTTTAGGATACATCAAATATCCCCACACTTTGCATTGCTCGTCCCTTAGCAATCCCTATTTAAAACTTAGCATTCAATACTTTCAGACAAGTAATTTTCTGATGCACTACTACAACGACAATTTAACAAGATAGACATATACTGCATTATACTTACTAAGTCCATAAGGTTTTAATGCAGTACTAAGATTGACAACCCAAGAAGTTTGAAGTTATTTAAAATCACAGGTAGTATCGACCAAGTTTTCTTAGCAAACCTTAGGAATTATGCATCACTCAAACTCACTCCACTTACCAAGTTCACTCGACTCCAAGTGACATTTTTCAGTGAACACTCAAAGTCAAGTATGTCTAAGCGTATTCTTGGGTTTGTATATTGATCATGTTGCCGAGTTTGTTTATAGGATCTGACCAAAGAATGGGAGAGAAGTTCAAACATTTGCTTACATATACGGGTATATGAGCTACCACCCTAATGTATAATATCTTGGCATATACGTACATCCATGTCACAACTTTTCATTGTGATTTATTCATACTATATGTTTTTTTCTTTTTTTATCTTCTTTTTCATCTTTTCTATTTTTTTGTAGTAAGAATTAAGATAAGCATGTTAGAGTTATGCAAAAAGTTCAACATCTTTGGGCAATTGACGAACCGGGAAATATCCATAACAATTACAAGGCAAAAATAGACATGGTCTCAACATAAACCTAGAATCTTGTATTAGACACACGACATCCCTCATGCATATATATTTTTCATTTTTCATCTTATTTCCTAAAAGAAATTGTTAATCTAAGGATAACTGACAAGGGAAATAGTGTAAATATGCATATTGGGCCTGCTAAACTCAATCAAATACTCATTATCATGCATTCTTATAAAAATACTTGCTAGGTAAACTTTTCCTGCTACTTATAGACACAACAATGCAAGCACGTTCTGAAAACGAATATATGAATTACGTCAAAAAGGTGTACTTTTGTGCAAATTGAGATTTGAATAGTTTTAAACTTTTTGGAATTTTACATTGTGAACCATTTTTTTCCTTTTTCAGGGGGTAATATATAAAAATTATAACTTGTTCCCGACGATCCCATTCCCGCACTTAAAACTGTACATTGTCCTTAATGTACACTTAGAAGCAACATAACTAAAGCATGCAAATAGAAGAAGGGATGGAACGGGACTCCCCTAGAGACTTGAAGCCCGCACATGATTGTATAAGTGTCATCACACTTCCTTTCCAGCATCCAGCACGTATACTCCACCAAGAATACTTCTTTATTATGTGATATCCAACTTAAACATGTAAACAATAACCAAAAGAAGATCAGAGCATCTAGTTCAAAAGCAGTTATAAGATGCGAAACACCGACTTATGTGGTATCAAAATTTGGAAATTCAGATGGATGGCTCGAAATAGACCGCGATAGTGTAAGACGGTCTGACGTGTGTCAAATAAGAATGACGAATTTGAGGGCCATCCCTACACTTAGTCTTTGACAACGGTCACATTAGTCAAGTAAATTGCAAATCAAACAACTGAGAACACGAAGGCTAGAAGCACATTTGGTTTGGCAAAAACACACATATAAAGTAAAACAAAACATAAAAAAAATTAAAACACGGGTTGCCTCCCGAGAAGTGCTAAATTTATTTACGAGTCTTCAGCCAGACTCGCCCTTGCTTCAACCTCAATCAGGTGGCTTCTCTTGGATTCGATTCCAACCTCTGCTTTTCAGTTTTAGTCAGTTATTTTCAGGTGGCTTTTCTTTTATCTACTTCATTCCTGCCTCGTACGATCTTTCTCTCGTTCCTTCACCGGCAGGTGGCTCTCTAGCAGGTATATTGGTGAGCGTGCAAAATTAAGCATCATCAGGCCACCAACTCTTAAATTTACAAGGACCGAATTTGATTGTCCTGAGATATGGAGGGTGAAAATTATAGAAAGTGGGGATGCGAATGCATCCACACACTTGAACCCTTAGTTGCCCCTCAGTAGGCATTCCATCATGTGGCTCTTGTTCAAGACTCTCGTCTTTGTTATATAGCAGCATTCTCCCTTTCTCGTCCAAATTATTCAACAGCAACTCGTTTGACTTTCAGATGACATCTAAGAGGCAATGCATTTAGACAACTCTCTAATCTTATGACCCTAGACAAGGAAGATAAGATAATTGACTAAACAAAAAGACAACTACCAAAGAATATACTATCATAAGAACCTTATCATCGATTCCTATCTAGGCTCATTAGAGTTCCTAAACACATATTGATATCGCTTGATAACAACTAAGAAATAGCAATTGATCGCATGAACAGGTGATATCAAGTCTATACACCTGTCACACCCCGGTCAACGGGTTGTGTGTGAGCCAGATGGAATCATAGTCGCGGATACATGAAACGACTTCTAGTAAATTCAAACGTTATAAAAAATCATCACTTCATTTATATTCCAGCGGAGAGAGTGGTGAAATGATAATGTCTTACATTTGAAAATAAAAGTCTTAATTTGATATTAAAAACATAATATAGTTTATTTGGGATAGGTCAGGACAACGACTCTGGAAATGCAGGTCCGATAGTTACAGTGAAGCCCCATTTGCATGTCATCCATTTAATGCTCAATTACCTGAGAAATCATGAGTTTAAAAGGTCAACATTACGTTGGTTTTTACCGTTGTGGTGGTATGATCTCGCTTGAACCTTGATTTCAAATACTAACAGTTTACCCACCCATGGTATCTCGTCCGAGAGATACCGAACAGAGCAAAATAACTGACGTGTACCCCAAGACAAATAATGTAGAGTCAGAATTGGAGCAACCAATTAGGGTAGGCTTGTCAACCCAAATAGATCTATTCACTATCTATCGTTTCGTACAGAACTAATCAGAATCAACTAATGGTGGGGCCTGGTTGTATAAACTTTTATAATGATAATGAACCATATTTTGGGTAGTAAGAGAACAAGCAGTCATACGTCTAACAGATAATCCATAATTGAAAGAGCCTGGATACGGATCGGTCTGGACGAATTGATAAATGCAAACGTAATCAAGTATGAATCAACACACAAACGAGTAAATAAACTCAATCTCTTTATTGAATAGAGAATCAGAGTACAAAGAATTACAGAGAAAACCTCACTAACAAGTTCACTCAAAATTCTCTCCAAAACTTGTAAATTACAAAGACACAAACCTATTTATAGACCTACGGACGTCCGAACTCTACTGCTTGTCCGAACCTCAGGTTCGGCCAAGGCTCGACCAAGGTTCGGCCAGAGTTCGGCCGTCAGACCAAAATCCAAAACTTGTGTCTTCGCTTGATCCAGCTCATTGCCATTTCGGGTATCAACAAACTCCCCCTTGGCAACAGCTGGACCGTTCTTCATCAACCCTGAGTATCTGTAGCTGCTCCATCATCTTTCCAAACCAACTCATGGTTATTTCCAGCATAAATATTGAACGCAAAACAAACTCTGACCACCCTCTGGAACTTCAATGCTTGATCCATAAAATCAGGATGATACAGAATTGGATTGTGATACAACTCATCAATATCAGCTTTTGACAAGTTAATCAGCCACATGGGATCATAAATCTTCACAACCTGATTTTCTTCCTTCAAAACAATAACAGCTTCACCAGTCTTCTCGTTATAATACCACCACCTCAGATCTTTGATAAAGTCTTGTTGCATCTTCATCAGTGGTATCTTCTTCATAACCTCAGGCTTCTTTGGGAACACCAGAACTATCAGTTTCTTACAGTCAATGCATGAACTCTTGTTGAAGATCTATGTCGTTTTGGCCTTTGTGTATTCAAAAACTGAAAACCATCACGACATTCTTTCTCAAGAATCTTCTTAAAAATGCATACCCATCGCATCATCGCCATAGCAACAAAAGGGTTTTCTTGTAAGCTCACGAACATCCCAGAGTGGTAAACTACTGAAATCCCTGGCTCGTTTGAAGTATTGAATTCCTTTTTCACGCTTAATTCCATAACACCTCAAACTCGAAGCGTACAT
>JBCNJP010000008.1:2321491-2440408 GCA_039602395.1 Deinandra increscens subsp. villosa | reverse complement strand
TAATATTTGTATTAACTAACAATTACGCAATTACCTGAATCTTGGGATGTTACAGATATATCAGACAATGATACTGAGTGCCAGAAATACAACAGGTGTCATAACTCTAAGTCTAATGATGCTGGGATAGAGTTAAAACCATACCCTAAATATGAAACCCCATACTTCAAAGTAATTGTCGAAGTCAAAAGGGAAAAGGTGATCTTGACGACACGGCCTGAGGGGAAGATCTTTATGACATCTGGATCAATGTTTGACCAAGAACCAGATATTGGATATGACTTGTGTCACACCCCCAAAAATCCCACGCGCAACAACGCACCGCAAGGTGCTTGACAAACCAGGATCGAACACATTAGCCATACGAACAGTCTATATGCAATGTAAAAGTCAAACCAAAGTAAATGCGTTTTGAAATGCGGAAGCGTAAACGACAAAAGTTGCAATAAATGTTCTAGCGCCAAAACATGCGCAACCCAAAAGGTAATCAGTTTGAAAAGTTTTAAAGTCTAATATGCATGCATGATAATCAAAATCCATAAGTGGTGCATCCTAGCTCGTGGCAATCAATCCAGTTTAGCGACCTGAGAAATAACATGCTAAAGTGTCAACACAAAGGTTGGTGAGTTCACAGGTTTAATAGTTCAGTAACATTTCAAGTTCAGTTTAAATTGACCGTTCAATAACGTCAAGTTGTAAGAGCATAATCACTAATATATATAAAATAGCTAGCTAGGCTATATACATGAAACTTCGCACGTTGATGGTCACCGAAGCTAACAGTTGTTTATAGTTTGCCTTGTTGTGTTTAGGACGAATATAACACCCGTTCGATATCCAATCGTGCCAGAGCGACTGACCCGGGTGGGGTTTGTCAGACCGAGTAGTACTACAATATATTTCCCGCTATCGTCATTAATACTAACGGTACCATAAGAAGGACTTTGTTGTATCAGTGTGCTACAAGTACTTCAAGTGATATATAAAAGTCTAATTATCTCAGTTGTGTAAATCATGCATGTTAATCTCCCCCAACAGGATTTAAAACAGTAAAATGGGGCCGTGAAACTCACCTTAGGTTGCACAGCAAAGTTCCAGATAAACAGTTAGATCAAGTAGCAAGAACGAGTCTTGTGTAAGCAATCAATCACCTAACGAGCATACGAGTATAAGTGTGCGTTCAACAATGACTAAGTCTAATGTAAATGATGAAAACGAATTATCGTGAAGCCCAAAACAAGTCGAGGATGACATGTTTGCCAAATCCGAGCGACTATCGAAATACGCGAAAAATATAATGTATATATCAACAATATGTACTTTCTAAGTTTAAAGTTTCAAAATAAATATAGATATAATATATATATAAACCATACGCGCAAATGACGCTAATAACTGTATTCAACGATGATACGATTACTTAGTACATAAAACTACAATTTATATTAAATTACGTATCCAAAAACCGTTTACTTTATGTTTTAATTCAAAACAACACGTTTATAATTATCTAAACCATTTCAATAGCTTACGGGTTTTATAATTTATCAAGGGATCGATTTATGCAAGTTTTAACTCAACAAATGGCCAAAATCACAAAAACAAAGAAAAAAACAAAGAAAAAAAACGAGGTCACAAAGGTTTGAACACATGACCTCTCAATCATGAGACCAAAGCCTTAACCGCTAGGCGGCGGCTACTGCTTTGTTTACCAACCAACTGAAATTTTCATATCCAGTTCCCAACGAACCAGATCACAGGGAAAGAAAAAGGAAAATGCGTAGGACAGGTTTCGAACCCATGACCCTAAGTTTAAAACATGCGTGCCTAACCATTGGGCCAAAAGCTGTTGTTGATTAAAAAAAATGGAACATCATTATTATATTAAGGCCCATCGCGATATCATCTTCTTCCTTAAAACTCCGGTGATCGGAGTTTTATTCCGGTCACCGGAAAAACGCAAAACATGATACGAGGTGCTCTGGAGAGTGCGACTAACATGGAGGAACGTTTACCTTGGTCGGAGATGAGAGATTTATGTGTTTTTGATGCCGAAAACGAACCCGAATCTCAACGCTAACACCAAACACGGTCGCGATTCTCACTTCCAGTTCCTTCCAGTTCCTCGATAGTGACTTACGGTCACTGCACGGTGGTCGATGGTGGTGTGGATGGCCGAAAACTTCTCCGGTTATGGTGGTGGTGGTGCGCCAGTTTGAAGAAAAGCGAGTGAGGGAGAATGTGAGAGAGAACGAGGGTGATGGTGGTGTTGCTAATGATCAACAATGAAGGGAATAATGGGATAGAAGTTTCATCGGTTTGAAGGAGGCCGACTTTAACTCGGTGGTCGGTTACGGAGGTGAAGGGCCGATAGTCGGTTACATACTAACTTTAATTCGACTATGGAACAATGACTGAAATGGTCCCTCATGCTAATTACAATTTGGGTTCAAACTTTCAGAAGTTACAAAGTGGGTCCTTGCAGGTTAGATAAATAGAAAACAAGTTTAAAAGTTAACAAGGTTGGCCCCCCAACGTTTATATAAAGTTAACAACCTATAACGGAGTTAACGAGGAAATATAAGAAATGATCGGACGAGTATATATATATTAATACATCTCCAACGTTGACGTTTATATATTTAAATATATATATAAACCTTAGATTGTCACATAAAATCACAAATATTAATCTACAATTATTTATTTTAAATATATGATTAATCCACATAAAATCATAAATATTTCAAATAATTATGTGACACATTGCCACATAAAATGACAAGATGTTCACATGAAATCATAACATAAAATTACAGAATATCAAACATTTAAACTTTCGTGCATGCTCGTAGTGATTGATCACACAAAACCCTAATTTGCTAGAGTCAACAAGTCAACACATAAATGTTCACACAACATTTAATACGTTCAGTTAATGTCTGAAAATGACCTGAAAAGTCGGATTGTCACAGTATCCCCTTGTTGAAGAATTTTCGTCCTCGAAAATTGCGTAACGCGGTAAAAGTTAATGAGCTAGACACAAAGAAAAAGAAAAGAAAAATTTTCAGTCGTCACATCATCCCCTTGTTGAAGAATTTTCGTCTGCGAAAATTTAAACAAGTACCTGAACTAGACGAAGGCTGAACCTTGAATAGTCTGGGATATTTCTTCATCATCTGATCTTCGCGTTCCTTCCATGCTGAATTCAGGACCATGTCTCGAGTTCCAACGAACTTTAACGATTGGGATCTTCGCTACGCTTTAACATGTTTAACCTCCCGGTCCATAATTTCTACCTGTTCTTCGATAAATAGGATCGAAATTGTTCGTCCACATGCAACTCTTCGAGTGGAGTGATTAATGCCTCATCTGCTAAACATTTCTTTAGATTCGAACACATGGAAGACGTTATGGACCCCACTTAGCTCTTGCTGGTAAGTTTAGTTCTATACGCCATGATAGAACCGAACTCGCTTAACAATCTCGAATGGCCCAATGTATCTCGGGTTTAACTTACCACGTTTACCATAAACGCACTACACCCTTCCAGGGTGAGACCTTTTTAACAAGACCTTGTCTCCCTTCCTCAATTCAAAAGGCCTCCTATTCATCATCATAACTTTTCTGTCTATCTCGTGCGGCTGCCATACGATTATGAATTTGTACGATTTTCTCTGTTGTCTCGAGTACTAACTCAGGACCTGTGAGTTGGACTGTCACCAACTTCCGCCCAACAGAAGATGCGACGGCACCCTCGCGGTAAAGTGGTTCAAACGGAGCTACACCAATACTGGTGTGATAACTGTTGTTATAGGAAAATTCCACTAAGGGTAAGTGCTTATCCCAGCTTTCACCAAAATCAATCGCACATGCACGCAGCATGTCCTCAAGAGTTTGAATGGTCCGTTCACTTTTACCATCGGTCTGAGGGTGATATGCAGTGCTCATATCCAAACGCGATCCTAATGCTTCATGTAGTGATTCCCAACATTTGGATGTAAATCGAACGTCTCGATCTGATATAATAGAAACTGGTACTCCATGTCGCGAGACGATCTCTTTGATATAAATTTTGCCTAATATCTCGGAGGTATCAGTTTCCTTGATTGGTAGAAAATGTGCCGACTTGGTTAAATGATTAATAATTACCCAAATTGTATCACACTTGCTCGCTGTACGGGGTAGTTTTGTGATAAAATACATGGCGATACCCTCCCATTTCCACTCGGGAATTTTTGGTTGTTGAAGTAACCCTGCCGATTTTTGGTATTCGGCCTTGACCTTGGAATAAAGTCAAGAACTTGTCTACGCAGTGGCAATGTCGGCTTTCATCTTTGGCCACCAGTAAATCAATTTCAAATCTTGGTACATCTTATCCGAGCCTGGATGAATAGAGTAACAAGACTTATGGGCTTCATCCATAATCAATTCCCTCAAATTTCCATACACGGGAATCCATATTCGGTTCGCACAATACTGGATACCATCTGATCTAAATTCCAATAACTTATCCATACCCCGCAAGTATTTTGAATTCAATGTTCTCATCTTTGAATGCTTCGAGTTGTGCATTCCAGATCTGATCAGGTAAGAATCGTGTATGAATAGTAAGTTGCAACGCACTAACTCTTCTAGGCTTGGGGTTATCCTTCCGGCTTAAGACATCAGCTACTACATTAGCTTTGTCTGGATTGTATCTAATTGCGCAATCGTAGTCATTAAGAAGTTCCACCCAACGACGTTGTCTCATGTTCAACTCCTTTTGAGCGAAGATATGCTCGAGACTTTTGTGATCAGTGTATATAGTACACTTTGTACCATAAAGATAATGTCTCCAAATTTTCAACGCTGAAAATGACTGCTCCTAACTCCAAATCATGTGTTGTATAATTTTGCTCGTGAATCTTTAAATTGGCGAGAGGCATAAGCTATGACTTTCTCTCTTTGCATCAACACGCAACCTAATCCTTGCTTCGATGCATCACAATACACCACGAAATCATCACTACCCTCTGGTAAGGATAATATTGGCGCGCTACAAAGTTTTCTGCTTTAGTAGCTGAAAAGTGGCGTCATGCTTTTCATTCCAGTTATACGCCGTTCCTTTATGTGTTAGTGCCGTAAGGGGTTGGGCTATCTTAGAAAATCCTTCAATAAACCGTCTGTAATAACCTGCTAATCCTAGAAATTGGTGAATTTCCGTGGGTGTTTCAGGCGCAGGCCAATTCTTAATTGCCTCAACTTTGATTGGATCAACGTGAATCCCCTGATGATTAACGACATGACCAAGAAATTGCACCTCACGCATCCAGAAATCACATCTCTAACTTTTAAAGTTTTTTTTTTTTTTTTTTTAAGTTTGGTTGTCTTATACTTTGGTCACGTAACTTTTTATTTTTCTACTTTCGTTTTAGTATACTTTTATAGTTTTATACTTTTAACTATTCTACTTTCGATTTTAGTATACTTTTATAGTTTTATACTTTCACCATGAGACTTTTAAACTTTTACGTTTCGGTAGTTGAAATGTTTGACAATTTCTACCCCTTAAACTTTTACACTACTTTTTTTTAACGAAATATTAAACTTTTGGCTTTTATAGTTAGTCACATATGTTTCATACTTTTATGTTTTTCTACCTCTAACTTTAAAAAAAATTTGTTTTAAGTTTTGTTGTCTTCTACTTTGGCCACGAAACTTTTAACTTTTATACTTTCGTTTGTAACATACTTTTAGAGTTTTATACTTTCACCACGAGACTTTTATATTTTTTTACGTTTTATACTTCTTAACTTTTTGACCCTCTAACTTTTAGTTTTTTTGTTTGTTTTAAGTTTTGTTGTCTTTTACTTTGACCACGAAACTTTTAACATTTCTACTTTCGTTTATAATATATTTTTATAGTTTTATACTTTCACCACGAGACTTTTAGACTTTTACGTTTTATACCTCTTAACCTTTTAACTTTCGTTAACATACAAACTCAACCGCGTAACAACGCGCGGGGTGGTAAACATCTCGTTGCGCGGGGTGGTAAACATCTTGTTTATACTAAGAATAAACTATTTTTATGCCATTCATATGAAGCGATTTTTTGACCTAACTCGTTTTCAGCGGCACAATTTGAAACAAATATGACTTGATTGATTTTGATCCAACCTATTTTTCGCCCCCTCTTAATTAATTTTCTGAATCCGTCATTGCGGCTGGCGAAACTTTTCTTACCACCTGTATATTAAACGAGGAAGCTTTCAGTTGAGCCGACGACGACCTACCTGGTGTGGTGTGTGAAGAAAAGTTGAGAGATAGAAGAAGATGGTTAGTTTCAGATTTTTACTAAATAGACTATGTTAAAAAAGTTAAAATAAACTAAATAGCTCCGCACACTTTGAAAAGACTATTCAATTTATTCTTGGTATGTGTTTCTATTATTATTATTTATTTCTTTAAACAAACGATGGTTTGTTGAATTATTTATATATTAATTTGGTAAAACAAATAATATTATATATGTTTTTGTTTCTTTTTTAATTAATTACTTTATCATATATTTTTATTAGCCGTTAATTAACTTGATTTAAGGTTTTAATTAAATACGAATTTTATCATATACATAATATCTTGTTTTTTTTCATTTTATAATAAGATATATTTTTAATAATACTTTTATAATAAAAGATATAATAAACATTTTTTCTTGATACGCCACATGCATACCGTACATACCCATATAAAATTATTATTGTTATATTAATAATAATTATTATTATTATAATAATAATACTAATTATTATAATAATAATAATAATAATAATTATTATTATTATTACAAATAAATAAATAATACAAATAAAATATAAAAAAACCTTCATGGTGACATAAAGGGTTGAAGGTGACATATAGGACTCCTTATAAGAGATTCAACTCTTCAACTTTGTAGAAATTAAAGGTCATTATATTGACACTCTAGATTCTTACGTCTGTCACCCTAGATTCTTGTATCTGTTTTATACTGACACTCCGATGCTGAAGTGCAGACCTTTAGGTCACTCATGGGTCTCTATGTGAGCGTTTGAGCTTAAGATGAGGTTTTATTAAAGACACCCTTCATATACGTGACCTCAAGACCTCTGAGTGACCTCTAAGTCTAGGTCAGATGTATATAATAAAAAAGAGGATGTCTCTATGAAAGCTGATTTTTTAATCTGTTTATTATATGATTCTCACTCCGTTGGTGAACAAGAAAGAAAAGGCCATCTTCATCCATAATTCCATACTATCACTTTCAAATGCTAATAATGTGCACATGCATGTACAAAAAGCACGTGCTCTATATTCTATATACAATCAATATACATACATATCTTATTTATATATATATATATATATATATATATTATTAGAAGTTCCAAAGGTAGGATGGATCCTGCGAGTCAACCCCGTCATAAACAACCTCTTCCTCATAATCAACCTGGGGCTGAAGGGGCATGAAGTAGTCATCAAAGCCTGGAAATATCCCAAAATCCGGAATTCCGCCGTTTATATCATCACCTGCAGATGACAGTACGGCATCCGTAGTAGACGTGTAACTACTAGAAACTTGCAAGGGATCTTGCAACAACTCATGTGATGATAATGATGACGATGGTGGGACGTAAGAGTTTGCGAAGTGAGCAGCGGCCGCTTGTATCTGGGAAGGGTCAAGGTCAGTACCGCCGCTGGGGATGTTGGGAGGTTGATCGGGGAAGTTGAAGTTGGCGTTGTTCCCCCTTAGACAAAACTGGGCAGCATCGAAAGCGCGGGCTGCTTTTTCGGGTGAATCGTAGGAGCCTAACCAGATTCTGTTGCGGCTGTTGGGCAGCCTGATCTCGGACACCCATTTCCCCCATTTCCGCTTCCGAACACCCCTGTAGTTTGCGTCATTGCTCCGGCTCTTGTCAGTACTTTCCATAACAGACATATATATATATATATATGTGTTGGGTGGTTTAATTGTGCAATTTGAGTATTTATAGTTTCCTGCAGAGACAAGTCAAGGGGGCCGCGTTCATCTAGAAACAAGAGTGAATTGAGTTGAATGCCAGATGGCACATATTTATTTGTCTTTCTACCAATACAAATTTCATTTGTCTTTCATCCAATCGATCCATGGAATGTTTGGTCCCCTTCCCATTACTATGCTTGGTAGTCTATTTCATACTTCACATCCGTCCGGTCAATTTCAGATATAACTAAATTTGGTTAAAAGTATGTACTCAGTGTCTTAATTGCTAGGAAACATTGTACCAATCCATCTCTTATCTGATAAATTATTGTTAAGTGAAATATTTACCACGAATACACAATTACACATCTATGTTTTGATTTGTAAAAATAACTATGATATCAATGCTTGTATCATTAACTATTAAGATGAATAAAGAAAGTTTAAGAATACAGTAAATATAAGAGTATAGGAGAAAAATTCAATTTTAAAATTAAGAACTTACGATACCCTTTTACGGAAGAAGAATGTGAAAAACTGCTAGAAGTAGAAAAAGTTGAGGGCCATGTTTTACACGGTTCATTATACTATATATAATTTCTAAACATTTTCCAAATTAAGATGAATAGTTTTCGTGCATGATTGAGTCATAAGGCTCTACTGATGGATGTCAATGTGACAGACTCCAATTATTATTTTTATTTTATTTTTTAAAAGATAGCGTTCCCTTCATATATAAACGTCTCTAAATGTCACACAATTAACAAGAGAGCTATGTGGTATGTGATATGTAACATAACTTTTACGTCATCGGTTTGGTTCTTTGAGTGTTTAGCTTTTAATTTTTTTTTCGGTAAACTTTTCATTTTTTTTTCTCTAGGTTTTCTTCGTTTTAGTTTCACACATTTGAGTTTATATGTATATTTTGTTTTCTTTATTTTTTTGTTTAACGCCATTGAGCCATCATTTGTAATTGTGTTTTCTTTATGTTGCCGTTTTACCAATACAACTGTTTTATATGTAGGAGACCGTTCATCAAATTAAATATATATAACACTTTTTATTATATAGGCGATCACAAAAAAAATAACAGAAATGCAATTTACAATAAAAATAGGAAAGGAAATGGTACTATTACAATGGAACGAACAAATAACAAATAGTTTAAATGAACTTCAAATAGTTTAAAGACTAGTCTAGTTTAAATGAACTTCCAATTTAAATAGTGAAATAATTATAAAAAGACATGAACTTAAAATTTACTATAGGTTTAAGAAAGATTTTGAGAAAAGTAGAAAAAGAATTTGAAGAAAGGATAAAAGAATTTTTTGGCTATTGAGAGGGATCAACTCAGTCCTTTAAAATAATAAATTTTTAGTCTTCATGTGAGAACCTATTCTATTTTCTAAGGTAGAATAATCGGAGCTAAAATAGATGCGAACCACTTACCCAAAATTTAACTTGAGTGTATTCTTAAAGGTAGTTAGAAAGATGTAAAAATGAAGGAACTTTCTGAGAGAACGAAGGCAGTGGAGATTTTAGAGAGAACTTACAAGCTGTTGCAAATGTGTGTGGAGCTTAACAAATGAGATTCATATTTATAGTGTGGAGGAGCCACTATATCACAAGAAAAACTAATTATGTGGTAAAAAACGGAGTAAAAGTAACGATAAATTTTTGGTTTCTTTAACCCATTCTCAATGTTTTAGCTCAATTTAAAGGTGTCAAAAACAAAACTGTATTTACTCTACTATTACTCTAACATTTGTAATTTACCCGGTTGTAAAACCCGACCCATTTTGAAATCTCATGTTTTCGATTTACGAATTATTAAGTACCGGGAGAATTTTCAGGTATATATAGCCCAAATAATATTTTTAAATGATTTGTAATTATTTTCAAATTAAATAATTAATAAAAAACATTTGAATTCAAATTGGATTCCTCGAGTTGAAAATAAAACAATCTGCGGTTTTTACGCGATTTCGCTACGCGATTCGACATTTATTAGGAATCTCGTATTTGTGTATCGTAATTAATTAGGCATAATTATGAGTCTAATAATCACAAATCATGTCATTAGTCATCACACACTTAATCGAGTCACAAAACGTTGTGAATTGCCCAAAATTGATGCGTATGTCAAAACCGACCAAAAACATGTATGTGACCTTATGTGATCATTGTTAGAGTTAGGTGTCGTATTTATATTCGTTCTGAGTGGATTATATGTAGTTTACATGATGGGACAATGTATTGGGTAACTTGGTGAATATGGGACTCGAATACCTCGAAAAACGGCAAAACAAACACGCGAAATGAGGATTTGGGCCTTGGGGGCCAACCAGGAGGCCTCAGGCGTATCACCTGGCCACTGTCAAGACCCAAGCGATATGCTTTATCTGGTTTTTCCAGCGGAACCCTAATTTTCTCCTATATAAACCCCATTAGCCCCCATGCTCCTCATTTTTCACTTCCTAAACCTCCAAAAGGGCTGAGATCATCTGATCTTCATCTATTGTTCATCTAATCTTGGATTTGGAGCTAAATCATGGAAGATTCAAGCTTGCTTCATCCCATTTCTTCCCCTTTCTTTCGATTCATGTAAGTTTCTTCTTAATCCATGAATTTCCATGATCAAGATCTGAACTTTATGATGTGTGTAGGTTAGATCCGTGCCATACATGATGTATGATGATAGACCTATGGATTATTTGATCAAGTTTTCAACTTTATGATGGATTAGGGTTAGATCTATGTCGTGCATGTTGATTCTTGCTAGATATATGGATTATGTTATCAATATTGCATTTTTATGATGGATTAGGGTAAGATCTATGTCATGCATGTCGATTCTTGCTAGATCTATGTGATTCATGATCAAGATTGCATCTTTATGGTAAATTGGGGCTAGATCTATGTCATGCATGTTGATTCTTGCTAGATCTATGTGATTTATGATCAAGATTTCATCTTTATCTTAAATTAGGGCTAGATCTTTGTTATGAATGTGACTAAATGATAGATCTATAAAAATCATGATTAAGATGGGACCTTTGTGTTATAAAAATGATTAGATCCATGATACACATGTATCTTGATGTTAGATATAGGGTTGCTCGTGTTCAAATTGTAAGATCAATGTTGCATCTAGTCATATGGCTATCACGTTGACCCTGTTTGACTTCATGAGGAATATGTATATCTCTAGGACATCATGTTTTCATCCTTAGTTAAGGATTAATGCTCATGTTAAATCATAAACGTATGTATCACCATCACCAACGTGTCGTTGTGTCGATTGTGTAACTGTGAGCCGTGAAGTTTAAATATTTATTTATTTGTTTCTCTATCTTCTCTAGTTGTCAAGTTCATCTTCGGGGTCTAACCATTTCGTTACATGGTGTCGTTGCCCGTTCATATCTCCTAAACCAGGTGAGTATTCATAGCCCCTTTTCTTTTAACGTTTTGGGGTGCAACATGTACTGTTATCAAACCAATGTTCTCTGTATATTTTTCTCTAAATCTATATGCGACTCTATGACTGTTATGTGTGTTCTCGTATGTTAAATTAGTATGGATTCTTGCGGTGGATGTGTTTCTCTAACTCACTAGAACTGACTCGAACTGTAGACGTATCTCATTAACTCATTGAGTCAGGGTTACAATAATGGATCTATTGGTGTGGCAACCCACCTGGCCTGCCAAGATTTTTCGTTGGGTTATTAAAAGCATAAATGCCGAGGGCTTGAGTGCGTCGCTCTTATGTGGATTTGGTTTATTACTTGTTTATCATATTTGATTACACTTAATTCATTAGATCTCATGTTTTAATCTGTATTAGTATATCAAATTTATGTTTACTTGCCAACTATTTGTTGTAGACATTATTTTGTACATGTTGCAGGTTTTGCTATTAGATGATAATTTCTTTTTCATGTACATGTTGCAGGTTTTGCTGTTAGATGATGATTTCTTTTTCATGACACCTTAGGATGCATGTGGACTTAATGCGGCCTAACTAGAAGAGTTAAAATGTTATTCAATGTTGTACTGTTCTCGATTGAATTATGTATCATTTGTATTTATAAATTCGGTTGATTAAGAATATCACAATATTTAATAGTGTTGTGTGCATCTGGACAATCATCACGCCTTGACGTATTCCGCCATCAGTTGGGGTGTGATAATTTCAGCAGCTACTGGTGACTGAATGCGTGTGCGCGCAAGACTCACGCAGTTGCACCATGCGCGCTGATGCGCGTATGTTGTGGCGGTGAAGCCAAACTATATAGTTGCACAATCAGATTTTAAGTTTATAACAGAGTAAATTTCGTTTTTGATCCCTGAGGTTTGGTCATTTTAACCATTGGAGTCCAAAAGGAAATCATTTGTCATATCAACCCCCGAGGTTTGTATTTTATAACATTTTTCGTCCCTTGCACTAACTCTATTAGATTTTTCTGTTAAGTATAGGGGCAGTTTAGTCTTTTAACACCTAAGGGTCATTTATGTAAATGTTAAAGATTAATTAATAATTAAGGGTTTTTTTTATGTAATTAACTCAAACAAAATAAAATAAATTCAAAAGAAACCCCTAAAATCAATTTTGAGACCTTGAACTCTATTTTCGTCAAATGGAGAAGAAGCATAAGATGTTCCATCGACAGCGTTCGTTATCTATCACCTACGTACGTCCGATGAGATGCTTTTGAATCATGATAGATCATTAGAAACAACAAAAAGGGATATTAAACAGTAAAGATTGCGAACCAAAATTGAAGATGAAATTGGGTACATATCAACGACGGCGGTGGTTTGTCACCACCGTCGTGCTTGCGTGTTGATGGTGGTGATGGTTGACCGGATTATTTCCGGGATGATTGGAGTCAAGAAACATAAAATTACTCAAAGGTAGTGGTTGTGTGGACTGTTGTGTATGCGAGTAATAAACACATATTGGGTTCATTAGAACTAAGATCTACAAACCTTCTCCACCTTCAATACCTGAATTTCCATTATGAAATCTAAACCTCATGCATTAATCTTGAACCGTAAAGTAGTGGTGATCGGTCTAACGAGCAAAGATAGATAACATAGGCTTTGACTTTTTAACCCTAAAGTTAGAGGGTTAAAAAGTTAAGGAGTATAAAACGTAAAAGTCTAAAAGTCTCGTGGTGAAAGTATCAAACTATAAAAATATACTAAGTTAAGGGGTATAAAACGTAAAAATCTAAAAAACTCGTGGTAAAAGTATAAAACTATTAAAGTATACTAAAAACAAAAGTAGAAAAGTTAAAAATTTTGTGGCCAAAGTAGAAGACAACCAAACTTAAAACAAATAAAAAAACTTTAAAAGTTAGAGGGTAAAAAGGTTAAGGGGTATAAAACATAAAAGTTTAAAAGTCTTGTAGTGAAAGTATAAAACTATAAAAATATACTAAAATCGAAAGTAGAAAAGTTAAAAGTTTCGTGGCTAAGTGTAGGATCAAGATTCTTAACACTTAGTTAAGTTACAAGATTTACTTGCAAGATTAACCTTGCGGAAATAAATTAACCTTCACTTTACTTAAATGATTAACATTTGTGAATACTAGTTGTTTGCATAAATATAGTAACACACGAAGTAAAATATACTCGGCACTATTTGCATTAACTCAACAATATTACATAAGTCTTGCACAGATTCATGCGTACAAATGTTGAAGACGAGCTAAGCTATATATAGTGCTAAGGGAAATCGATGATAGCCATTTATTTCCGTAAGGTCATCTAGACTTTTAATTACAAAAGTCAAACAAAGCTACCAAAAGAATAATCTTCGACAGATGGGATATATTGCTTGTGATCAGCAACAATCTACTTTGGGAGAGCGACTTTGATAGATAAGGAAGCAACCAGGAAGCTTTTGCAGGGATTTGACGACTGAAAAGACTTCACAGGAAAATTCCAGTTGAACTCATTATCTGGTGGATAATCGAGTTCACCTGGAATATTCACAACTAGAAAAAATTGCTTCTTCCGGTTGAATAATCTTCTCCATTTATACTCAGATTTCCGCTTGAACTCTGTTCAGCCGGAACTGCTACAAAATTAGACTTCAACTGGAATATCTAAATGTGATATTCCTTACAATCTCCCCCTAAACTGATGCTGTCAAATTATTCTCCATCATCGAAGCTATCTTCAAAATTGACTTGTACAAAAATTTCTTCTCTTTGGCCTACTTATCCAAGGCTCTGATGCTTGCATCGACATCTTGAGACAACTGTTTCATGCTCGTTTTGGTCACCTTCACAAACTTGAGGGCTTCCCAATCTCTTTCACTCCATTGATCTTGAACAGAGATGGAGTCATGAGTGGTGAATGTACCATCAGCCCTGTGCACATAGAACAGCTTATCCTCTTCTTCCCATATGACAAATTTGATCTCACTAAAGGGTTCTTCTTCTTCATTTTCTATATCTCCCTGAGATCTGTAAAGCATCCCACACTCAAGAACTATAGGTTCTATGCAATTCTCAACAAATGCTCGGCTCTAGTTGGGCTCAGAATTTCTCTTAGCTTTACATAAATGTCTGTCATCTGGTTGGCAGCAAGCATTCTAGTGGTTTTGTGAGCATTTACCACTTTGGTTGTCCCATCTTTGATTTGAAAAGTGAAGTCAAAGGTGGCTTCATCAACTGTCCAGCCTATGATCCTATTCTTTGGTCTGCAATGATCTTTTCTCTTTGGTTTCCTTTCCTTCTTCCTTTTCATGTGCATCAGTCTCCTCTTTCTCTTCTTCTTCTCCACATCAGAATCATCTTCTGATTCTATATTAGCATGGGCTTTCCCTTTTGATGAGGGAGAGGAGGGACCAGGAGGTAGGTTAATAGGTTTGCTTGGTGGAGCAGGAGCATTGGTTTCTGTGGATGAGGGTTCTCTTATGGTAAGAGGAGGTAGAGGTTTGGGCTTTTGTGGAGGTGGTTTCATGGCTTCTGGTGCAGGGCTAGAGGGAGGTGAAGGTGGGAAAATATCAGACATATCCAAAGCTGGGCAGGGCTTTGGTTTTGGGTTGGAGGGTGTGTATGGAGTGAAGTTGTCGGTTCTGTATTTAGGATTTGAGAGATTTTGGTCAACCTTTTGGAAATGGTGGGAGGTTTGAACGGAACTAAGGCAAGGGGTTGGGATGATGATGAAAGGCCTGTAGGGTTAGGGTTTGGCTCATATATGAAAGAAGGTGGAGGTAATAAATCTGCAAAGTCAACGGTTTCTGGTTTAATAGACACATTAGTTGCCATACATGAGATTATCTCTGAAGGCAAGGGCAACACCAGATTCGGATTGACAGCAAAATCATCTCGTTTGAGTGTCCGATAGATAGAATCAATCAAGCGGCATAACTCTTTCACCTTCATATGAAATAACTCTTCTTCTGATCTCTAATTTCTGACAATCAGATTCCTTTTTACCTTCTTTAACAGCTCATAATTTTCATCATTTCTCACCAGTTTTGTGGGCATCCTTGAGGCTAACTCAAGCAATCTTTGCTTCTCACTCTCACCCATTCCTTCTAAGTTATAATCTTTTAACTACCATTTCATAGATCTTCTCTTAGCTTCCTCAAATAAACTTTCAACAATCCAATTTTCAGAAAATGAATCCAACTCTTCTTGATATTCCTTGGCTAACCTTACATTCTCAGCCTCTACTCTAGCATCTTCTACAATCTTATTAAGAGCTTCAGCTTCTTCAGTATGAACAACCTGATGAATTGTTAGAGAGTAGCTTCAGTTTGAACGGGCTCTTCCTCTTGAATTGGCTCTTCAGTTTGAAAACTCCTCATAGCTACCAGTGTTTGAGCAACATCTTCTGTCTCATCTCTTGGCTGATTTTCCGGTTGAACTTCAGGATGGAATATGAATTGATCAGTTCCAAAGATAGAGATGTTCTCATTAAGCATTCCAGTCCTTTTAACATCAGGAGCATTCTCATCGATTTCAGTCACCTCAATTTCAGCTTGACCTTCAGCTTGAACTTCCACTTGGACATCAGTTTAAACTTCTGTCACCACCTATGGTTTGGTGACATCAGTTCCTATGTCAACTGATTTAATAACCTCGGTATCTCACCTTCTCCCAACACATTCTCATCCATATTCTCTGTTCCAAGTATAACAGTTCCACTCTGCTCTTGTACAGTCTCTTCTATAATCACATTTTCTGCAATCACTCTGCTGGTAGAGGCCACAGCTTTTCCGGCTTGAGCAAAGGCATTTTCCCTTGGAAAAATCACATCTTTCAGCAGCCTTAATATCATGTTGATATGCTCAGAAAGAGCATCGGCGTTGAGCATTGAAGATTGCACCAGTTGAGTGAAAGTGGGGTCTTTGAATGGTGACACAGCCACTAACTGACTGTTCCTTATATTTTCCCAGCTTTCTTCTACAGAGAATGGTTGAACACCTACTTTCTTGAATGCAGTGTCTCTGACTTCAACCGAAAGTCTCTCTGTTTCTCAATTTCTTGATTGTAACTAGCAGAAAGAGATGGTGACACAGCAGTCTGTGTTTTCTCCCCCAATTTGACAGGATTAGCTTAAACTGAATGAACCCTGCCTGGGTTTAAAGGATCTGCTTCACCCTGTGTAGTAGCACCTTGAGCTTGAACCAGAGATGCAACAGTGACATTGAGATTGTCAAGCTGTTGTTGTAGAGATTTGTATAAGTTCTTCCATTCTGGTAGTGTCAAACTGTCTTCAACTGGATTTTTACCAGTATCCCTAGACACAACTAAGTCGCAATCCGAGATTGACCAGGCCTAGTACCCCTGGCTTCTTGGCACCTGGGATTCTCTTCATCTATTTCAGCTACCCTTGTTTCCAATGAAGGACGAAGGAGCTGACTCAGAGAAGATTTCCGCAAATTGTGTCTTATTTATGTTACTACTGACACCAGGTTCTAGTGGGGATCCCTGGGCAGCAACAACCCTTTCTGCATGAATCTCTTCTTCACTCATGAGATTCACGTCCAAAGAGGAGTGGGGGATCAATGTACCAGTGTCCAAATCCATCTGGATGTTCTCATGTAATGAGGATAGTGAGTTAATAACACCATCATGTGGATTGGGATTGAAATCATTGTCACTCCTGGGTGATAGGGAAGGTAGGGGTGAGAACCTTTCGGATGGGGATTGTGCATCCTTTTCTAATGACTCCCCCTCAAATTAAGTTTCATCCCTAAGAGATAATCCCAATTTGGTTAACTTTCGTTTGGGCTTTTTGCCTTGAACGGGGCTTGAAGATTGGGTTGGTTCAGTGGGCATAGGTGGAGGAGACCTAGCAACCACATGTTTATGCCTTTGAAAAGTGGCAGGTGGGGTTTCAGATGATGAAGTGGTAGGGGTGGTTTTTTTAGTGGTAGACTTCCTCTTCTTGGATGTGTAATTTTGAAGGGTAGAGGAAGTGGGGACTGTTGTGGGCTTAGAAACTATTGGGTTAATAGCCCTATTATCATGAGCAGGTTGCTCAGTTGCAGCAACAGTTTCTGTTTGAACCTCAACATTTGAAGGTTCACCAGGAAACTTCCTCGGAATTGGCAAGGGATGGTCAGTATCCCTTCCAAGAAATACTGACTTATTGATAGCTAGGTTCGAAAATGTCTTCTCATTGAGAAGTTTTTGGTGTAAAATTGTACCACCCAAAGCAATTCGAGGGTACTCCTCTTAGAGAATGCAGGTTAGAAATCTTGGATATATGTAAAAATTGAAAGTTTGAGCATTTAACTTTAGGGCATGAAAAATTAGCTTGGAAAAATTAAAGCTTTCACCCTTTACCACAGCGTAGAATACCGATGCTTGTTCCGCTGCAAGTTCATCAAAGCCCCCTTTCTTTGGAGTGAGGCACACCAGTATCATGTAGGCAAGGAATCTCCATTTGTATGGAAGTTTCCCCTTCTTATTTGTTTTGCTGGTGGGTGAACCGCCGTAGCCTATGGCTCTAAACAGTGGCAGGTACTTCTTAGCATCTACAAATATGTAACCATCTTCATCCTTCAATTTCAGAACCCTTCGAACCTTTGCTTCATCAATAACCACTTTCGTGCCCTTTACAGTTGACACGATGCTTTCACCACCATCACTATCTTCGAGTAGTTCAGCGTTTGACCAAAACTCTTCTATGATTTCTTCATAAATCACCGCTTCAACTGTCAGCGCGTGATGAAGATGTCAAATTTTCAGAAACTATATCATGCTGGAGTATTACTCGGGTTCTCGAGATATGCCACCAGGTTGTGTTCGACAGCGCACTTGGAATCAATGGCAGACTTCTTGCCACTCGTGCTAGCTTTTGGAGCCATCGATTGTTGGGTTTATAGAGAGAATGTGAGAAGGTGCTTGGAGGTTATGGAGAATTTGATAGAAATTTGGGTGTGAGAGTTATGAGAAATGGGAAGAATGACGGTAATTTAAGGCTTTTTACCTTTGACGTGGGTGACGTGGAGGAGAGAAGTTTTTAAGCAACCGTTTAGTAACTGATGTGACGTGTGCTTTGGGGTTTATATGGTACAACCCCCTGAAGCGTGTCATTATCCAAAAGAATTTTAACTGAACCTCGGATATATGATGGTTAAAAACTTAATGGGTAATATAATGTGTATCTGCTTAGAAGGAAGTGCCTTCCGGGTAATTAAATGTAAAGTGACTCTGACTATTTGACCCGGAACTTCAAGCGAAACCCATTTTCTCCTTTATTTTAAAAGCCAAATTTCTTCCGTTTGAACTTCAAGCAGACAATTGTTCCGCTTGGAATAATTGTTTTCAAAAAAAATTCAACGTTTAAAACAAAGCATTTTTCCGGTTGATGTGTACCCGGAGATTTTCAAAATTTATTTTCTCAAGGGTTGAACCGGGAACTTGAAATGGAAAACCAAAACACGTGACTTTTTGAAAATGACTTGTGTTAATTTTCATAGTTTGACAGAAGTTACTGACTATGAACTGAAATGGTTTCTGATTAACACAAAGATTTTCTTTTTCTTTTTGTATCAAGAGACGGACTCATCATACCAATAGCTGTAATGAGGTAGAATAATCTTGCCTCATCAAAAGCTTTTGTAAATAAATTAGCTAATTGTTTATCTATGTGAACATTAAGAATTTAATCAAATGTTTTTCAGTACAGTCTCTAATGAAACGATACCTGATGTTAGTGTGCTTTGTTTTGGAGTGCTTCACTGGGTTGTTAGTGATTGAAATGGCACTGTTGTTGTCAGCAAAGATGGGAGTTTCCATAAATGTGATTCCATAGTCTAGCATTTGATTTTGAATCCACAGGACTTGACCACAACAGCTTGAAGCAACAATATACTCAGCTTCAGCAGTAGAAGTAGAAACACAGGTTTGTTTCTTGCATTGCCATTAAACAAGTCTTTCCCCCAGAAGCTGACATCCGCCTGAAGTTGATTTCTTGTCCAAATTGCAGCCTCCATATTCACTGTCAGTGAATGCTCTGAAGGTGAAATCAGAATTCTTAGGGTACCACAAACCTAATTTAGGTTGACCCTTCAAATATCTGAATATCATTTAACTGCTAACATGTGGGACTCCTTTGGTGATGCTTGGTATCTTGCACATAGGTAAACACTTAACATAATGTCTGGCCTACTTGCTGTGAGACACATCAGTGATCCAATCATTTCTCTATACAAATGCTCATCCACAGGTTCACCACTTAAGTCACTTGTGAGCTTGTGGGATGTGGAGATGGGAGTCTTGGTGCTAGAAGCTGACTGCATATCAAAACGTTTAAGCGTATCTTGAATGCATTTAGATTGGTTCAAGATAATACCAGATTCCGTTTGCTTCACTTGAAGCCCCAAGAAGAAACTGAGTTCTCCCATTGAGTTCATATCAAACTTTGCTTGCATAAGAGCTTCAAATTCTTTACACATAGCAGAACTGGAGGAACCAAAGATGATGTCATCCACATAAATCTGAACCATCAACATGTCTTTACCAACTTTCTTGACAAATAGTGTTTTGTCAATTGCCCTCTCCTATACCCACTCTCTAAGAGATAATTGGAAAAAATTTCATACCATGTTCTAGGAGCTTGTTTGAGACCATACAAAGCTTTGATAAGCTTACACACTCTGTTAGGATAATGTGGGTCCTCAAAACCTGGAGGTTGACATACATACACTTCTTGATCTAACAGCCCATAGAGAAAGGCACTCTTGACATCCATTTGAAACACTTGGAAGTTCTTGAATGCATGTCACACCCCCCTCCTCCGCACCCTGCCAGGTGTGGGGGAGGGCGTTGACCGGCTGTCCGTATCATTACCCGAGATTACCAACGCTTCTAACAACAAATACATACACCTACAACGGACATCCAGTCCACACATAAGAAAATGTTAGACCGACTCATGAGCGAGGATGCATCGCACCTCTTATTCGATCTAACAGAATCAATAGCCACCGGATATGGCCTGGAACTGAATAAGGATACATTATATCGAAGGAAACATAGTCATTATCATGTCTTCATAGTTCATTCATAGTTCATGGTTCATTCATAGTTCATACATGCCCAAATTCATATTAACAACAACATCCCAGTAGCATTCCAAGTTCATAATAGGTTCATTCCTACACTTGCTTACCTGCAACATAAGTCATTCATAACATGGTCAACAACAATGTTGTTGGTGAGTCTTAACTACTATCATATCATTAACAGTTTTCAAACACATACTGGTTATGAATTTATCAAATCACACCAAAGGTCAAACTTTATGTACTCTACGGTACGTCGCAATCAGCCGTAAACCATCAACGAGTAAGAACTCATATTCAACATATAAGGACATATTTCCCCTAGTTACCTAATACTAGAGGATCCGGATGAACATGGATAAATCAACTATAATGGCCGTTATAATCCCTTATATGCCTAGTGGCTCAACCTTAATGACCAGAAAGTATATGATAACCCACGCAGGGCATCTCCGAACTAACAGTGTTTGACAAGATAAGTTCATAACAGATATAACAAATACATCAAACAGAATTGTGATCTTAAACAGTTAATTTCATGAGAGAAGTCAGAAGACTCACACAAAGAAGTCAGAAACGGTGGCTAGACAGAAGATCCGAGAAAGTATTCTCTCTTAGATTTCTAGCAACCTATCATCGTTATCATATTCATATACGTCATATTCGAGGCTAACATGTCCCATATCATTCTCAGGTTGAAATTAGCATAAAATACAGTTATTGGATCAGTCTTGTTAATTTTTGGTTCATCAAAAATTGACCAAACATTCTGTCATTTTTCTTCATAGGCGTACCGCCTGAAAGCTTTCATTTTTGGGCGGTACGCTTCAAATGGTCGTCTGGTTTCCAAATTTTCATTTTCGGGCGTACCGCGCCGCTTTATAAGTTTCTGGGCGGTACGCTGGAATCTGAGATTCCGGTTCCTGTTTTTCATTTCTGGGCGTACCGCTCTGCATTCAGAGTTTATGGGCGGTACGCCCCCATCTGTGAACAGGGGCCCGACTATTTTGTCTTTTAGTGCTATTTTCATAATTTGGCGTTTTAAGTCCAGAATTCTTACTAGATCAGTTTCATATTATTCTGAGGGGTCAATTAGAGGTTCATTTGCAGTCTAAACCTTAACCAAGCACAACCCCAATTCCCGAGCTTTCTAAATAAGGTAACTTCATTATTTCGACCCCCGTTTCGTACAGATTTCATTAGGGACAGAATCCCTATGTCCCAATGACTCATTTCTTATATAGATACACTGATCAATTCTGAATTCAAGTGATCTTAATTTGCAAAGTTTCCATTTATGGAAAGAAATCAACATGCATGCATAGAAGAGTTGTACCTTGTGAAGAGATCCTTGTACAACCGAGCTTTTCAGCTTTACTTGCCTTCTCCAGTCCCCAATCTGCTTCCCAAGTGCTAAACTCTGATTGCATGCATGATCCATAACCAAATTTATGAATGTATGATCTTAAACAAACCCTAATTAATTAACCTTCTTAAGCAAGAATCAACACATTCTCACCTCGATTAACCTTGAATTCAGTTCCTACACCCTCTGATCATCCCTCTTTGCATATACACAGCTGCAATCGTGAAGGTTTAGGCCTTGAGTGGAGGTTTCTTTAAGTAATCATGGGTTTAATGGTAAAAGTGATTGAATGAGAACTTACCATTGAAGAACACACCTCAAATCTAAGCCCCTTTGCTTGAAATTGGTAGAACAGAGGTCTGGAACACTATCACAGAACCCTTGGACGGATATATGCAGAGAGTCACAAGTTGGGAATGGCTATAAAGGCCAAAATCATAGTTCTTATCGAACTGGAATCGAGGCGTACCGCCCCAAAATACATATTCTGGGGCGTACCGCCCGGATTTTGAGATTCGTACATACCAGAATCCGACGGGTGCCGTAATCCGACCCGTTTACCATCCGGGTCGCGTACCGCCTAGGATTTCTCTGTCCTAGGCGTACCGCCCCAATTTGTAATTCAGAAACTTTTGAAAGTATCTCATTTGAAAATTCCAACTCGGATAATCGTTTCATTCACGAAGGTTACATTCTCTCCCCCTTAAAGGAATTCCGTCCCGGAATTCGTTAGTCATTAACTAAAGAGCTGGGGGTATCTTTTTCTCATATCTGCTTCGGATTCCCACGTGTATTCAGGACCGCGTCTAGCGTCCCATTTGACTTTTACCATTGGAATCCTTTTCTTGCGGAGTTTCTTCGTGATTCGTTCCATTATCTCGATGGGCTGTTCGGTGAAGTTCAACTTTTTATCAATCTTGATTTCTTTCAACGGAACCGCGAGAGCTTCATCGACCATGCATTTCCGTAGATTAGATACATGAAACACGTCGTGCACTCCGCTAAGTTCCTCAGGTAGTTCTAGCTGATAAGCTACCTCTCCGACTCTGGATATTATTTTGAAGGGTCCGATGTATCGTGGGCTCAATTTCCCCCTTTTGCCAAATCGGATTATACCCTTCCAGGGTGATATTTTCAACATCACCATATCCCCTTCCTTAAACTCGAGTGGTCTCCTACGCCGATCCGCGTAGCTCTTTTGTCGGTCTTGAGCGGTTTTAAGTCTTTTGCGAATCTCCCTAACTTTCTCAGTGGTTTCCATTATCAGTTCAGGTCCTGTAAGTTGACCTTCTCCCACTTCAGACCAACATACTGGGGTTCGGCATTTTCTGCCATACAATGCTTCAAACGGTGCCATTTGAATGCTGGTGTGATAACTATTATTGTATGAAAATTCAGCTAGGGGAAGATGATCATCCCAGCTACCACCAAATTCTATGACACATGCTCTCAGCATGTCTTCTAGCGTTTGAATGGTTCTCTCGCTCTGGCCATCTGTTTGGGGATGATAAGCTGTACTAAATTTCAGTTTAGTACCCATCGCTTCTTGAAAGCTTTGCCAAAAATGAGAAGTGAATCTAGTATCTCGGTCGGAAATTATAGACTTCGGCACTCCGTGCTTTGAGATGATTTCGTCTACAAACAGCTTTGCAAGTTGCTTCCCGTTGTACGTTTCTGCCATTGGTAGAAAATGAGCAGACTTTGTCAAACGGTCCACAACTACCCAAATGGCATCATGTCCGCTTCTAGTCTTTGGAAGCTTCGTCACGAAGTCCATGGTAATTTCCTCCCATTTCCACTCGGGAAGTTCTATTTTCTGAAGACATCCCGCAGGTCTCTGATGTTCAGCTTTTACTTGCAAACATATTGGACATTTTTCAACATAGGCAGCAATTGCCTTTTTCATTCCTGGCCACCAATAATTAGCTCTCAAATTCTGATACATTTTGTCGCCTCCTAGATGGAGCATGTACTTAGATTTGTGAGCCTCTCGAAGAATTGTCTCACGTAAACCTCCTTCTTTAGGCACCCATATATGTCTGCCTAGTCTTAGGATGCCATCCGTTTCTCTTGTCAATTTCCTTACAACAGTCATCATCTCATCCCGGTCAACATTTGAGTCGGCCATTTGTTTCTTTTGTGCTTCGATGATTTCTCCAATTAAATCTACACTTACATTCAGCCTCAAGGCTCGAACTCGGAGTGGCTTGATTCTTTCCTTTCTGCTTAGTGCGTCTGCCACTACATTGGCCTTGCCTGGGTGATACTTGATCTCACAATCATAATCACTCAGTACTTCCATCCAGCGCCTTTGTCGCATATTCAACTCTTTTTGACTGAACAAGTGCTGTAAACTTTTGTGATCGGAGTATACTACAAATTTGGCTCCGTATAAGTAGTGTCTCCAAATTTTAAGAGCAAAGACGACTGCTCCTAACTCTAAATCATGTGTAGTGTAGTTCTTCTCGTGCTTTTTAAGTTGCCTGGATGCATAAGCAATTACTTTATCTTTTTGCATCAGAACACATCCGAGTCCATTGGTAGAGGCATCGCAGTATACCACAAAATTTTCAGTACCCTCAGGTAATGAAAGTATAGGAGCTGAGCTTAATTTCTGTTTAAGCAATTCGAAAGCATTTGTATGTTTAGGCTTCCAATCAAACTTCACATTCTTCTGAGTAAGAGAGGTTAATGGTGTGGCAATCTTGGAGAAATCCTGAATAAATCTCCGGTA
Source organism: Deinandra increscens subsp. villosa (assembly GCA_039602395.1). Lineage (NCBI taxonomy): Eukaryota > Viridiplantae > Streptophyta > Magnoliopsida > Asterales > Asteraceae > Deinandra > Deinandra increscens. The sequence continues at coordinate 2,415,780 of JBCNJP010000008.1, read as the reverse complement.
ATAACCCGCTAGTCCTAAGAATCGCCGGATTTCGGTAGGACTCTTTGGTTGTTCCCATTTAGCAATTGCTTCTACCTTTGCTGGGTCTACCTGTATACCAGACTCACTGACAATGTGACCCAGAAATTGCACTTCTCTTAGCCAAAAGTCACATTTAGAGAACTTTGCATACAACTTCTCTGACCGCAATAATTCCAATATCTTTCTCAAATGTTCACCATGTTCTTCCCGAGTGCGAGAATAAATCAAGATGTCGTCAATAAATACGATTACAAACTTGTCAAGATATGGCTTGCACACCCGATTCATTAGATCCATGAATATTGCTGGCGCATTAGTTAATCCGAAGGGCATAACTGTAAATTCGTAATGGCCATATCTTGTTCTGAAAGCTGTTCTTGGGACGTCCTCTTCACGGACTCTGACTTGATGATACCCTGATCTCAAATCGATTTTTGAGAAATAACTAGCCCCTTGTAATTGATCGAACAAGTCATCGATCCTAGGCAAAGGGTACTTGTTTTTGATGGTTACTCGATTGAGATCGCGGTAGTCGATGCACATCCGCATTGAGCCATCCTTCTTTTTCACGAAGAGTACCGGGGCTCCCCAGGGTGACGAACTGGGTCTGATAAACCCTTTATCGAGAAGTTCCTGAAGTTGATTCCTTAGTTCTTGCATTTCGGACGGTGCAAGTCGGTACGGAGCTTTTGCTATTGGAGATGTTCCAGGTGCAAGTTCGATTTGAAACTCCACTTGTCGTTTTGGGGGCAATCCGGGTAGCTCATCAGGGAATACGTCTGGATATTCTGAGACAATCGGTACATCTTCCAATTTCTTTTCTCGAGGTGTCTCCACTAGATTTGCTATGTAAGCCTGATCACCTTTCCGGATACATTTTCCCGCTTTCAATCTGGAGATTATTCTCATCGGTTTCGTTTTTCTATCTCCAATGATCGTGTGAATCTTGTCGTCTGTAGACTTTAATTCCAACATCTTATCGGCACAACGAATCTTTGCCTGATGTCGTGTGAGCCAATCCATTCCAAGGACGATGTCGAATTCACTTAATTCCATAGGGAGGAGTTCAAGTTCAAAAGTAGTATTCTCATGCTCTAAGCGACAATCTCTAACTACGTTGGAGATACTAATCTTATGGCCATTAGCGGTTTCTACAACATAAGGTATATCTAACTTATGTGTAGTACATTTAAGTCTAGGGACACAGGTAGAGGATATAAAACTCCTATTAGCACCAGAATCAAACAAAATGCTAACAATCATATTATTGACAGAAAACATACCAGAGATCACATCATCATTCATACGTGCCTCTTCGGCGGTCATGATATAGAGTCGGGGTGTACCTTTTGAAGTTCCCACGCCTTTGTTTTGTTCATCCTTTTTCTTCTTCCCTTGCGGACACTCCCAACTCCTATGCCCTTTCTCCTTGCAGTAGAAGCAAACTACTGGTGATTTACATTGTTGGTGCGCGTGCCCTGCTTTCCCATAGTTTCTACAAGTTTCAGCCTTCGTTTCTTTAAAATCCCTCCCATCATTCCTTCTGCCTTGGTCATTTCCTCCAAATCTACCCCTCTTAGAGTCATGACCTCTATCACCACCTCTTCTTTTATTCCCGGAGGTGTTTACTTTGATTCCCGCCGTCCGGATCCACTCATCTGCCAAGGTACCGGTCAGACTTATCGCGGATGCCAAAGTGTTAGGACGAGCGGATCTCACATTCGCTCTTATCTCGGGACTTAATCCCCAAACGAACCTCCTGACTTTAGAAGTCTCTGTGTCTGCCATGTGAGGTACTAAGTTCAACAGTTCATTATACCTATTGATATATGCCATGTATTCGGATCCATTCGTTCTTAAGTTGATGAACTCATTTTCCAATCTCTCAGCCTCATTCTCTGGAATAAACTTTTCCATAACTCTTTCCCGAAACTCTCTCCAGCTCATATGATATGCCCTATCTTTCCCGAGCCGATTCATTTCCACCTTCCACCAATTTAATGCCGCCCCTTTGAAAGATTGAGACGCAAACTTCACCTTGTCCCTGGTAGCACAGTTGCTAATATCCAAGGCTGCCTCAATTTCTTCTAACCAATTCAGGGCATCAGTAGCCCCTTTGTCCCCCTTGAAAATACCTGGCTTGCAGGCCATGTAAGTCTTATAAGAACATCCTCTTCTCTCCTCCCTTTCAGGCTTGCGTTCCCTGCTCCTTGACCTTCTTCTGATACGTTTTGGGCGATCTTCATAATCAGGGCTAGGGCTCCGCCGGTTTCGGATTCTGCTATGAGCTGATGAGTCAATTTGGGATTCGGCTATTGGGGATCGAGATCTTGCAGAGTTCCTGAGTCTAGAAACATCAGTTTTGCTTCTTTGCGGTTCGCTGGTTCTTTCTGAACCAACATGTGTCTTTCCTTGTCTCCTCTCTTTAGCGACCAATGAAGGAAACGCTTTAGAGATCCCTTGGGCTATAAGCTCCTGAAGCCTTTCTTCTTGTTCTATCTGTCTCACTTGCTCGGACGTGAGAGGTTCTTCCCTTCTGCTATGAACGGAGCGATCATCACGATCATCATCTCCGTCATGGTCATCCTGACGAGTTCCGCTTGATCTTGCTTTCGACATTTCGCTGAAAGCAATACCAGATTGACAGATCATCATACATTTTGACTTAGTTGACAGGTATTCATAATTCATAATTCATATTCCTTTGCATATAACAATGCCGTAGGATAATGTTCATATCAGGGTTGTTGTGTTATTTTGGACTTTCCGGATCACCACTACGTGGTTACCGACATAGTTACCATGAAATGACTATGTTTCCGAAAGAGTTCGCACACACATGAGTACTTAGGGGTGATCTAGTGATCCAAGCCTCCTAGAAGCACTATGTATCAAAACTTATCATAACTATTATAGTACTCCAATCATTATTGCAAAACGATAAACGGTTCTTTATTTCGTAACGATAAAAGGGTTCACCTAGCGGTTCAACCGCTTACAATCATAAAAACACACACACATCAAGCATGTTCAAACAAAGCTAGAAACGAAAATACATATCATGATAAAACACAAACAACATCCCAGTCTTCACCATTCATGCCAATCGTCATGTCTCTAATCCCTGCGCCTTCCAAAAGATGTCAAGTGTTTGAGATGGGACGACGCCTTCTTTGCTTCCTCAGCCAACCTCTTCCTCTTCTTTAACTGCTTTTCCAACCTTTTCGCCAGCGCCTTGTTTTCCTCTCGAAGAGCGTCGATGACTGGAGAGGTAGGTCCGGAGTGATCTGCATACAGAGTTGGGGCGAAAATTGGGCCAGGTCCTGAGTAGGATGACCTAGGTAGGTCCTGGTATGGCCCATAAGGTGCATATGGATAGGCAGATGGTGGGTAGGGCATAAAAGACTGCTGCATAGGTGGGGAAGTTGAATACTGATATGGTGGTGGCGGGTAAAATGATGACGGTGGGGGATAGAAAGGCATGCCCGTGGCATAGGAATCCTGAACGGGTGGCTGGTACATGATAGGTTGCTGATATCCAGGTGGTGGCTGAAATGAGGAATTCTGCTGGTATGCAGATGGCTGCTGATAAGAGGATGGGGGTTGACTGTTGGACCTCATCAACTGGGGAAAGCTATATCGGTCGGACACTGGTTGGTTGCTTTGGCCCTGCATCATAGCGGCTACATATGGATCCCTAATGTCATGAGCTAGAGCTGCGATAGGGTCCTGGATTGGAACATCAACTAGATTTCCCAGTGGAGGGAAAGCTGCCATAGGGTCCTGCTGCATAGGAACCGATTCCTCGGGTCCTTCCTCCACGTCTGCTGCGTAAGCTGGGGAAGCATACACATGCTGAGAATGATGCTCGGAATGATAACTCACTGTGTGCCCTGCAGACACCGCAATCACCACCTGTTGCACTGGGATAGTCTCGTCTTCTTCTTCTTCGGGTTCCTCTTCCGGGTCTTCATGATCCGTTTCTGCATCACGAGCGTTCCAGTCAGATGGAGCAATGTGGATAGTATGGCTCGGACGCACCGACATCCTAGGTTTCGTGCTTCTCTTCTTGGGAGGTTTCGGCATCTCCGTAGTCGATGCTGTGGGCGACGGAGTCTTCTTTCGGGTCGGCGCGGTAAAGTACCCCGAAAGATCAGGGCTCATGGGTGGTGCCGGTTGGCTAGGTCCGCCCTCTTCCTTCTTGCCCTTACTCCCCTTGCTACCTCCACTGTTCTTGCTACCGGATTTTGAAGATTTAGTAAAACTCCACATGTTTGCGATGGTACCTGTGGATATAAGTTCAATATACAATAATAATGTATATATAATATCAAATTTCTCAACTTATATCATGCTAAGTTCCATCATTTGAGTTCACTAGAGTACACATACAATAACCATCAGTATCCACGTATATATTAGACTTGTCATATCATGAGATACCTGTGGGTAACAATGACAGAGTGCACTTTCTGCAATTATTACCGACCTTACATCATGCTATGAGAAATCTTATATACCAATTTCAACTTATGTTAACATTTTTCATAGGAAATCATTAGCATCAATGTGTCTGTTAGAAGTCACCGAGTCTTAGTGCACCTGTGGGTAGGAATGGCAGTTTGCAAGACTGTAACTACTACCGACCTTACCCTAAACCTCGATTACTCCTAACATACAAATTTCAGCCTAGATCATAATTTGGTTCATACAATATCTTAGGGGTCAAACTAGGTTCAAGCTTAGGGCTCTAAGAATGCCTAATTTGCTGGAACCTTTGGCTCTGATACCAACCTGTCACACCCCCCTCCTCCGCACCCTGCCAGGTGTGGAGGAGGGCGTTGGACCGGCTGTCCGTATCATTACCCGAGATTACCAACGCTTCTAACAACAAATACATACACCTACAACGGACATCCAGTCCACACATAAGAAAATGTTAGACCGACTCATGAGCGAGGATGCATCGCACCTCTTATTCGATCTAACAGAATCAATAGCCACCGGATATGGCCTGGAACTGAATAAGGATACATTATATCGAAGGAAACATAGTCATTATCATGTCTTCATAGTTCATTCATAGTTCATGGTTCATTCATAGTTCATACATGCCCAAATTCATATTAACAACAACATCCCAGTAGCATTCCAAGTTCATAATAGGTTCATTCCTACACTTGCTTACCTGCAACATAAGTCATTCATAACATGGTCAACAACAATGTTGTTGGTGAGTCTTAACTACTATCATATCATTAACAGTTTTCAAACACATACTGGTTATGAATTTATCAAATCACACCAAAGGTCAAACTTTATGTACTCTACGGTACGTCGCAATCAGCCGTAAACCATCAACGAGTAAGAATTCATATTCAACATATAAGGACATATTTCCCCTAGTTACCTAATACTAGAGGATCCGGATGAACATGGATAAATCAACTATAATGGCCGTTATAATCCCTTATATGCCTAGTGGCTCAACCTTAATGACCAGAAAGTATATGATAACCCACGCAGGGCATCTCCGAACTAACAGTGTTTGACAAGATAAGTTCATAACAGATATAACAAATACATCAAACAGAATTGTGATCTTAAACAGTTAATTTCATGAGAGAAGTCAGAAGACTCACACAAAGAAGTCAGAATCGGTGGCTAGACAGAAGATCCGAGAAAGTATTCTCTCTTAGATTTCTAGCAACCTATCATCGTTATCATATTCATATACGTCATATTCGAGGCTAACATGTCCCATATCATTCTCAGGTTGAAATTAGCATAAAATACAGTTATTGGATCAGTCTTGTTAATTTTTGGTTCATCAAAAATTGACCAAACATTCTGTCATTTTTCTTCATAGGCGTACCGCCTGAAAGCTTTCATTTTTGGGCGGTACGCTTCAAATGGTCGTCTGGTTTCCAAATTTTCATTTTCGGGCGTACCGCGCCGCTTTATAAGTTTCTGGGCGGTACGCTGGAATCTGAGATTCTGGTTCCTGTTTTTCATTTCTGGGCGTACCGCTCTGCATTCAGAGTTTATGGGCGGTACGCCCCCATCTGTGAACAGGGGCCCGACTATTTTGTCTTTTAGTGCTATTTTCATAATTTGGCGTTTTAAGTCCAGAATTCTTACTAGATCAGTTTCATATTATTCTGAGGGGTCAATTAGAGGTTCATTTGCAGTCTAAACCTTAACCAAGCACAACCCCAATTCCCGAGCTTTCTAAATAAGGTAACTTCATTATTTCGACCCCCGTTTCGTACAGATTTCATTAGGGACAGAATCCCTATGTCCCAATGACTCATTTCTTATATAGATACACTGATCAATTCTGAATTCAAGTGATCTTAATTTGCAAAGTTTCCATTTATGGAAAGAAATCAACATGCATGCATAGAAGAGTTGTACCTTGTGAAGAGATCCTTGTACAACCGAGCTTTTCAGCTTTACTTGCCTTCTCCAGTCCCCAATCTGCTTCCCAAGTGCTAAACTCTGATTGCATGCATGATCCATAACCAAATTTATGAATGTATGATCTTAAACAAACCCTAATTAACCTTCTTAAGCAAGAATCAACACATTCTCACCTCGATTAACCTTGAATTCAGTTCCTACACCCTCTGATCATCCCTCTTTGCATATACACAGCTGCAATCGTGAAGGTTTAGGCCTTGAGTGGAGGTTTCTTTAAGTAATCATGGGTTTAATGGTAAAAGTGATTGAATGAGAACTTACCATTGAAGAACACACCTCAAATCTAAGCCCCTTTGCTTGTAATTGGTAGAACAGAGGTCTGGAACACTATCACAGAACCCTTGGACGGATATATGCAGAGAGTCACAAGTTGGGAATGGCTATAAAGGCCAAAATCATAGTTCTTATCGAACTGGAATCGAGGCGTACCGCCCCAAAATACATATTCTGGGGCGTACCGCCCGGATTTTGAGATTCGTACATACCAGAATCCGACGGGTGCCGTAATCCGACCCGTTTACCATCCGGGTCGCGTACCGCCTAGGATTTCTCTGTCCTAGGCGTACCGCCCCAATTTGTAATTCAGAAACTTTTGAAAGTATCTCATTTGAAAATTCCAACTCGGATAATCGTTTCATTCACGAAGGTTACAATGCAGCATAAGCCAAAAAGATTCTGATGGCTTTAAATCTAGCTACAGGAGTAAAAACTTCATCATAATCAATACCTTCCTCTTAAGCATACCCATGCACTACTAATCTTGCTTTGTTTTTTACCACAATACCCATGTCATCCTTTTTATTTCTAAACACCCATTTGGTGGCAATTGGTTCTGCCCCTTCTGGCAAATCAACCAATTCCCATACCTTCTGTTTGTTGATCTGAAATAGTTCTTCCTGCATAGTTTCCACCCAACTATTATCTTTTAAGGCTTCAGTTACCTTGGTAGGAACTTCTTGTGACAGAAATGCAGCATGCAAGCACATGTTTGCATCAACAGACTTACTTCTTGTCAACACATGAGCTGACACATCTCCAATAACATTCTCCAAAGGATGATACTTGCTGATTCTTCTATCTTAAAACATTAGGAACTCATGGCTTCTTCCATTGGTAGGAAAATTGAGTTGTGGAAGTATCACATCAAGCTCAATATTACCAATAGGTGAGATGGGATCAGGTGTTGTGTTTAACTCTTGGGAACTAGGCATTAACCCATAGGATTCATGTTCAAAACTGAGCTAATTTGATGCAAAATCATGTGAGTTTGAAGGCTCAGTGATCCTAGAGTCAGAGTTCTCCAAAGACTCTGTACTGTCATTTACCGGTTGATCTTGAACCGGAGATCCAGTTGAAGCAGGTTCCGTTTGAACCGGAAATTCTTCCGCTTGATTTTGAACCGGAACAACATTTGCTTTAACTTAAATGACATCATAAGTGTTGTTCACAACAGTTGGCTTTAATGGCTTCATGCTGATTAAAGAAAAGAATTGAGGGTCAACAGAGAAGTTCTTTGTGCTACTCCTCCAATGTTCATCAGCAGAAGTTTTGATTTTTTGTTTCTGCATAGAATTACTAACATGCTTCTCAACAATTATGTTGAAAGCAGTGGTTAGTGAATCAATATCATATAACCAAGTGGGCTGAGAAGTAAAGTTGTTCTTTGATTTCTCATTAAAGAACACTTTTAGTGTTTCTTCAACAACCTTAGTTTTCTTGTTGTATACTCTATATGCTTTTGACACACCAGAGTAACCAATAACATATCCATCATCTTCCTTTTCAGCAAACTTTGGCAATAGATCATTAGTTATAAGGATGGTAACATGATACCCAAAAGATCTAAAGAAATTGATGGTTGGTTTTCTACCTCTCCAAAGCTCATATGGTGTTTTTTTTACCCATAACGATTAAAATCCTATTTTGGACGTAGCAGGCAGTGTTCACTGCTTCAGCCTAAAAGATTACAGGAAGTTTGCAATCAGCCAACATTGCCCTGGCAACTTTAATTAGTGTTCAATTTCTCCCTTCAACAACTCCATTTTGTTGTGGGGTTCTGGTAGCACTGAACTGCCTTGTTATCCCTTTTTCTTCACAAAATGAATTTAAAACATGATTTTTAAATTCTGTGTCATTGTCTCATTTTTGACCTTTAATATTGACTTATTTTCCAACTTGACAGCAAGAGTTTTCAACAATTTTATCAGTTTCATCTTTTGTTTTTAGAAAGAAAACCCAAGTGTATCTAGTGAAATTATCAATTATTACAAAACAATATGACTTATTTCCTGAAATCATTGCCGTAGTTGGCCCAAAAAGGTCCATGTGTAGCAATTCTAAGGGTTGTGAGATAGAACTTTCAGCTTTTGGCTTGATGGAAGATTTGTGTTTCTTACCCTTGAGGCAAGGCACACAGTGCTCAGAACAAGTAAATTGTTTAGCAGTAAGACCATTGACTAAACTAAGATTGACAATTCTATTCATGTTCTTGTAATTTACATGTCCTAGCCTTCTATGCCAAAGATCAGACTCATCAATTGAGGCTTTAGATAAAAAACAATCGGTGCCACTCGTAGGTGCAGCAACTAACATATCCAATACATACAAACCTTCTTTCCTGGGGTGCTCTAAGCAGAATCATTTCCTCAAGAATTTTAGCTTCAGATTTCAGTATGATTGCCTCTCTCTCATTAAATAAGACATTTAACCTCTTGTCACACATTTGTGAGACATTGAGTAGGTTAAAGTTTAATGTACCAACACGATTACCGCTATCAAAGCTTACCGAACCATTTGTAACATCTCCTTGTGCTGAGATGTACCCCTTTTGCTTCCAAAGGCAACAACTCCTCCGTTGTGTATTTTTGTGTTTTCCAGAATATTTTTTATTCCCTGTCATGTGGCTGGTGCATCCACTGTCAACGATCCACAGTCGATCTTGACTTTTATTTTGCACCTGCACATGTCACAAATTTATTAGTTTTGTAAGGGACCCAAGCCTTTATGGTCTTGGGTCTTCCCAATGCATCTTTATACTTGTACTCTTTCAGTACTAAAGTATTTAAAACATGTTGCTCAGTGAGCAAGTCATCATTTTCAAAGTCTAAATCTTGCTGTAAACTTTGTGGATGAAATTTCTCACTTTCTGTTTTTGATTTTCTTTCTCTAAACTTTCTTTGTTTATTTGACTCGGTTTTAGCAAAATCATTGATTGGAAATTGGTTATGACTTGGAACTCTAGTTCTTTCTGGTGAAGCAGCATACTTATGTGATGCAAAGCTATTTTTATCAAATTTTGCACTTTGAAGCGGAACAGTGGAACTTCCGCTTGAACTAGCTAAAACTTCATTTTGACCAAAATTCCTTTCTGTTTGAAAATGGTTTCGAGAATTCACTTTTCTTCTTAAAGGATTTCTCCTTCCTTGACTTTCAAACACTTCATAGTTTTCACTAAACTTCACAGATGGTCTTTGTTTCAAACTAGTGACAGACCTAAGTTTTTCTTGGTTTCCGGTTGAACATGAGTTCGAGCAGAGAATTGTTCCGCTTGAACTTCAGCCGGAAATTTGTTTTGCTTAAAAACTGAGGAACTTCCATTCCTTTCATTTCCAATTAGAACCTATTTTGAATTTGATTCAAAATGCTTAACTGTATGACTCTTAATAGGTGAAACTTTCCCGTTAGTTTCTTAGTCAAATTTTAACTTTTCACAGTTTTAGGTTTTAAAGAATGGTTTCTGTTCAGAGGGTTATAAAAACAATCAGCTACTAAATGACCCATTTTACCACAACTATATACTCAGGAACTCTAGAAGATTCATAAGAGTGAGTGTTATCTAGGGGATTTTTCACTTGTTTCTTGATTAAAAATTGTTTTACCAAAACTTTGACCCTTGCTAGTTTTGACATTCTCAACATGTTTGCCTCCAACTTTTGAATCTTTTGGTTCATAAAAAGTAGATGGAAAGACAGCAAACGTTGGTTTCAAATTTTTTGATTGATCAACTACTGCATAAGTGCTTGCAGCAGTGATTTTAGTTCTAACAGTTTCACATTTCTCTTCAACAACTGTTAGAGGAGCAGTGTCATCAACAACTAAACTAACCGTGCTTTCAGTTTATAAGGAAGAAATTGGTTTAATTGCAGGTAAATAATCACCTGGTGGTTTGATAGAATTGTACCCAATGCCAGTTTTTCCATACATAGCACCTTTCCAAAGTTTTTCAGCCTTTTCATTTTCTTTTTGAAATTTATCATAGGTGAATTGAGCTTCAGTTAGCTTCACCACAAGAGCACCCACATCTGCCTTAGCATGTTGGGTTTCCATTCTTGAGGTGTTCAGGTTGGAGATTAAGTCATCAATCTGAGTTTCTAAATTTGAGTTTGTTTGTTTCAGTTTCTCAATTTCTTCATTTAAAGCAGTGACCTTTGAAATGTATGAATTTTCTGTTTTTCTAAAACACTCTTTTAATTCCTTTAGGTTTGAAACTTCTTCAATTAACTCAGAGTTGTGGTTCCTGTATCTTTCAACTTGTTCAATACAAGCAGGAGAGCACATGTGTGTTAGCACTTTCTCAGGGATAGGGTTTACCTGAGATGATGACTCTTCTTTGGCCATAAGTGCATGGTTGATTTGCTCAAATTTTGTAATAACTTCCTCCCAGTCAACAAACTCCGTTTGGTTGGCCACAACTGCTGTTTAGTTGCTGTTACTTCCATTTCTGCTTGGTTTTGGCAGCGTTGGCTGTGAGCTTGAAGAACCATGGGTGTTGTTGTTCTTGTAGCTGTTGTTGTTTTGATGATGGCTTCCTTGACTCTTGCTCATTTGATTCTGAAATTGTCCTTCTGTTCTTAGAATTGAACACTTTCTTGCAAAATGATCCAATTGATGACAGTTGTAACACTTGACCTTACTTTTGTCAAGACTAATAGGTGCATTTTTGGTTCCTTTGTAAGTTCTCCCAGTACGTTTATAGAAATGTTGGGCTCTTACTGAGACCATAACAAGTTGTGTTAGAATGTCCATATCCTCCAAGTCATCTGCACCAATACATTCCAAATCTTCACGTGTGAAGTTAGAGTGTTTCTTTGAGTTTGAAAATCAGTTATCACAGGAGCAGTTGATTGAGGCTGAGTTGGTTCAGATATTGAGTTTTGTTTAAGGTTTATCTCCATCTCATAGGCACATAAGATACCCTGGAGTTCACTCAGTTTCATTTTCTTAAGGTTTTTGCACTCTCTTATGCATATCGTATAAATAGTCCATATTGAAGGTAGTGACCTTAGAAATTTTCGGTTAACATCAGACTGTTCAAGAGTTACACCAGCTCTTTGAAACTCATTGAGTAGAGAAACAAAGCGAATATACTAGTTGGTCATGGTTTCACCAGCTTTGTAACTGAAATTTTCGTATTTTTGTTTTAAAATCTTCTTTTGTTTTCTTTAACCTCACTTGTTCCTTCATACATCTCATTGAGAGCATTCCACAGTTCAAAAGCCCTTTTGTACCCCTTAAATCCAATGAGTATGGAGTTAGGTAGTGCAGCTTGCAAGGTCCAGTAGGCCTTGAAGTTTGGCTCATGTAGCTTGTGGTCAATGTCGATACAACAATAGGACCAACAGTCATTGACTTCCAGATACGGTGGTCTAAGCTTTGAACAAACCCCTCCATATGGAGCTTCCATGTGTCGAAATCCACTGGAGTGAACATGGGTGGTTTGTTTTTGCTATCGTTTGAAGTAACTAAACTGAGATCGTTCATTTTGAAAGTTTTCAGAAAGAAAAGCTTGAAAAACAGTAAAATAGACAAGTAAATATCAACTTTGAAGCACTTGAAGTCTTCAAAGTGAGAACCTGGCTCTGATACCACTTGTAGGATCAAGATTCTTAACACTTAGTTAAGTTACAAGGTTAATCTTGCAAGTAAATCTTGTAACTTAACTAAGTGTTAAGAATCTCAATCCTACACCAAAGTAGAAGACAACAAAACTTAAAACAAAAAACAAACTTTAAAAGTTAAAGAGTACAGATCGTAAGAGTATGAAACATATGTGACTAAACTATGAAAACTAAAAGTTTACTATTTCGTTAAAAAAAGTTTTTAAAAGTTTAAGGGGTAGAAACTATCAAAACCCCAAAGTTTTGTGGCCAAACTATGAGAAATGAAAAGTCTCCTATTCACGTCCCAAATTTCATTGTTATATATAATAATCTGTTGAGTTAACTACATAAAAAACCCTCAATTATTAACTAATCTTTAAAATTTACATAAATGTCCCTTAAGTGTTAAAAGATTGAATTGCTCTTATACTTGATAGAAAAATCTAATGGAGTTAGTGCAAGGGACTAAAAAGGTTATAAAATGCAAACCTCACGGGTTGACATGACAAAAGATTTCGTTTTGGACTGCAATGGTTAAAATGACCAAACCTCAGGGATCAAAAACGAAATTTACTCTGTTATAAATTTAAAATCTGATTGTGCAACTACATATTTTGGCTTCACCGCCACAACATACGCGCATCAGCGCGCATGGCGCAACTGCGTGAGTCTTGCGCGCACACGCGTTCAGTCACCAGTAGCTGCTGAAATTGTCAAACCCCAACCGATGGCGGAATACGTCAAAGCGTGATGATTGTCTAGATGTACACAACACTATTAAATATTGTGATATTCTTAATCAACCGAATTTATAAATACAAATGATACATAATTCAATCGAGAACAATACAACATTGAATTGTTAATTTAACTCTTCTAGTTAGGCCGCACTAAGTCCACATGCATCCTAAGGTGTCATGAAAAAGTAATCATCATCTAACAGCAACACCTGCAACATGTACATGAAAAACAAAATATCATCTAATAGCAAAACCTGCAACATGTACAAAATAATGTCTACTACAAATAGTTGGTAAGTAAACATATATTTGATATACTAATACAAATTAAAACATGTGATCTAATGAATTAAGTGTAATCAAATATGACCAACCAAATACGCATATAGGCAAGTGCTCCTATCGCTATAGTAATATAGTCTAAATGGCAAGAATATGGTATCGATCCACAAGGATACGAATATCCTGCTCCACCTACTCTATCTCTGGCCTAACTACCCTAACCTAATCTAGCTAGTCTAGATGTCACCTTAACTAACTACATTGATATAAGAATATAACTTATTAAATGATTGTTGTAAAGGATTATATCGATTCTAATTAACTAAGATAACTATGAAATAAGAAAAGCATCATCTAGGGATCAAATCATCTTAAGTTCATCAATTCTATGGATTGATTACTTATGCTAAACTGTGTTATGGATACAAAATCGCAAGACACCTGAATCATCAGTTAAAACCACAGCCACAACAAAGCATCCACTAATTCAATGACTTAGGTGGTGTTTGTTTTTTTTCTGAAAAAGCTCTTCTGTCCTCTTATGTCTGCGCCGCTTAGACCACGCGCAGACATTTAGGTCTGCAGACTGTTTGTTTTTTCGAAGACATTTCATTAAAAAAAGTCTGTGCAGCCTCTTCTTGGTGCAGATGTGGTCCAGCCACTTCTGACATCTTCTAACATCTGCTAACATTCTCTTTAAACTGTTTTTCATAAACAAATATTTTTTAACAAAGTTTTTAAAAAAAAAACATTTCTAAACAGTTTTTTTATAAAAACGTTTTTTTTAAAAACTTTTTAAGTATTTTAAATAGCTTATAAAAAACTTCTCTAACCAATCTTTTTTTAAATAAAGCCTTTTAAAAAGTTTTTAAAAAACGTGTTGTTTTTAAATTGTTTTTTTAAGAAAACCTTCGTAAACAGTTTTTTATAAAAATGTTTAAAAAACGTTTTTTAAAAAGGTTTTATTAAAAAAACATTAGTTTTTTAAGAACTTTTTTTTATAAAGTTTTATTTTTAAAAAACGTGTTTTATAATTTTTTATCTTTAGAAAACGTTTTTTATAAAGTTTTATTTTTAAAAAATGTTTTTAACTGTTTTAAAAAAATAATATTTTAAATAGTTTTTAAAAAACTTTTGTATACAATTTCTAAAAAATGCTTTTTAAACAATCTTTTTAAAACATTTTTAAATCGTTATTTAAAAACGTTTTGAAATAGTTATTTTTTAAAAAAAAATTTAAAATTGTTAAAATAATGCTTTTTAAATTTTTTTTATAAAACATCTTTATAACTTTATTTAAGCAAAAACTGTTTTAAAATAACTATTTGTTAAAATATACAAAAAGAAAATCAAAAGGTTTGAATAGAAATTAACTATAAGTTATAAATTGCAGAAGTTAAAAAACAAAGAGTCTTCTTCTTACAGACTGCAGAGGTTTGGTCCACCTCTTCTTCTACAGATGTCTGCAGATGTGGTCCGCAGACTACAGACGTTTTACCTCTTAAAAAACAAACAGCACCTTAGTTATAAGACACCATATACATGATCTAAGACGTAGGACCATAGACCAATCCTATTTTAAATGACCACGATGTACTAACTATTACAACCATATCACATGACATCTAAGATGCAATGCATTTAGACAACTATCTAATCTTGTGACCCTAGACAAGGAAGACAAGGTAATTGACTAAACACAAAGATAACTTCCAACAAGTATACTATCATAAGAACATTATCATCGATTCCTATCTAGGCTCGTTAGAGTTCCTAAACACATATTGATATCGCTAGATACGCTAGAAAACAACTAAGAAATAGCATTTGATCGGATGAACAGGTTATATCAAGTCAATACACCAAACCAATGACTACTAAGAATCAAATCAAGCATTCAAATGATAACATAATTCTATCATGCAACATGAATTATAAGAGTTATACTAAAACCATTGTGTAACAAGAAAACATCAATCCATAACATCGAATTAGTCAAGAATCATCTAAACCTAGATGATGAATACAACTAGCCTATAACTCTACTGAAATGTAAACACGAATTAGAACTAAACATCACTGAAAAACAACAACTAAATGTAAACAAACGCAAACCAAACAATCGACGTGTAGTAGCATCAACTAGATGTTGATTCTTTGCTTCCTAGCCTTATCAACTCTTCCAATCACCTTCTCTCGATGTTTATGGTCGTATCTGGAGTGAAATGACTGACCCCGGCCGTCCCCCTTCGAATCTAAACATCATATTGTATTTATAGGCCTGAAAATAGGTTTTTCATCGATTACGTCTGTAACGGCTCGTTATGGGTGTAACAGGTCGTTACAGAGCATGTTTGACTTTTTCTGGCAGCTTTAACTTTTATAGGAACTAAATTCAAACATTCATAACTTCTTCGTTTTACATCAGTTTTACGTCCCGTTATCGCTAGTATTCCTAGAATTAAGAAATGAAGCATATGAAGTGCTTATATATCATATTAGTCGAATCATATATGAAATCATGTATAAAATCATATATAAAACATAGAAATTATTGGGAATTATTGCCCAAAAAGATATATACTTTGGGATACATCAAATATCACCACACTTAGCATTGCATATCGCTGAGTAATCCTTATTTAAAACTTAGCATTCAATACTTTCCAACAAGTAATTTTCTCATGCACTCTACAACAACAATTCAACAAGATAGACATATATTGCATTATACTTACTAAGTCCATAAGGTTTTACTGAAGTACTAAGATTGACAACCCAACAAGTTTGAAGTTATAGAAAATCACAAGTAGTATCGACCAAGTTTTCTTAGCAAGCCTTAGAATTATGCATCAATCAAACTCACTCCACTTACCAAGTTCACTCAACTCTCAGTGCCATTTTTCAGTGAACACTCAAAGTCAAGTATGTCTAAGCGTATTCTTGGGCTTATATATTGATCATGCTGCCGAATTTGTTTATAGGGTCTTACCAAAGAATGCGGGAGGAATTCAAACGTTTGCTTACATATACGGATGTACGAGCTCCCACCCTAACGTATATCTTGGCGTATACGTACAACCATGTCACAACTTTTCATTGTGATTTATTCATATTATATGTTTTTTCTTTTTTTTCTTCTTTTTCATCTTTTCTATTTTTATGTAGTAAGAACTAAGATAAGCATGTTAAAGTTATGAAGAAAGTCTAACATCTTTGGGCAATTGACAACCCGTAAAATATCCATAACAATCTCAAGGAAAAAATAGACACATGTTCAAACATATACCTAGAAACTTGTATTAGACACATGACATCCTTCATCTAAAAAAATTGCTAATCTAAGGATAACTCACAAGGGAAATAGGGTAAATAGGTATATTGTGCCTACTAAACACAATCAATATTCCTGATCATGCGTTTTTATAAAAATACTTGCAATGTAAACTTTTCCTGCTACTTACAGACACAAGAATGCAAGCACGTTCTAGAATTGAATCTATGAATTACGTCAAAAAGGTGTGTACTTTCATGTAAATTGAGATTTAAAAATTTTAAAGTTTTTTAGAATTTTACTTTGTTAACTATTTCTTTTCAGACCCTAATATATATAATTCATAACTTGTTCACAACGTTCCCATCCCCTCATTTAAAATTGCACATCGTCCTTAATGTACACTTAGAGACAACATAACTAAAGCATGCAAATAGAATAATGGATGGAACGGAACTCCCCTGGAGACTTGAAGCCCGCGCATGATTGTATAAGTGTCGTCACACTTCCTTTCCAGCATCCAACATGTATACTCCACCAAGAATATTTATTTATTATGTGATGTCCAACTTAAATATGTAAACATTAAGCAAAAGAAGATCAAAGAATCTAGTTCAAACGCAGTTATAAGATGCAAAACACCGACTTATGTGAAATCAAAATTTGGAAATTCAGATGGGATAGCCTGATACAGCCTGCGATAGTGTAAGACGGTCTGATGTGTGTCAAATAAGAATGACGAATTCGAGGGCCATCCCTACACTTAGTTTTTAACAACAGTCACATTAGTCAAGTAAATTTCAAATCAAACAACTAAGAACCCGAAGATTAGAAGCACATTTGGTTTGGCAAAAACACACAGACAAAGTAAAACAAAACATAAAAATCTTAAAACACGGGTTGCCTCCCGAGAAGCATTAAATTTATTTACGTGTCTTCAGCTAGACTCGCCCTTGCTTCATATTCGATCAGGTGGCTTCTCCTTGATTCACTTCCCACCTCTACTTTTCAATTTTACTCGGTTATAATCAGGTGGCTTTTCTTTTATCTGCTTCATTCCTGTCTCGTACAATCTTTCTCTCGTTTCTTCACCAGCATGGGGCTCTCCAGCAGATATTTAAGTGATCGTGCAAAATTGAGCATCATCAGGACACCAACTCTTGAATTTACCAGGACCGAATTTGATTGTCCTGAGATATGGAGGGTGCAAATTATAGAAAGTGATGCGTATGCATCCACACACTTGAATCCTTATTCGCCCGTCAATAGGCGTTCCATAATGTGGCTCTTGTTCAAGACTCTCATCTTTGTCATATAGCAGCATTCTCCCTTTCTCGTCTGAATTGTTCAACAGCAGCTTGTTTATTTTCCATGGCGTAACGAGCTGTTATACACGTACCGAGCCGTTTCTCACTTATTAGCGATTGGGATGCATAACGTGTCGTTATTTGGTAAGAGGTGTCACGATCTTCATGATGCAATTCTTCTAAGCGACATTTTTCATCAGACAACTTTAGCAGTGATTCAATCTCTGCAAGATCCTTTTCTTGGTCGAATGGTCCAATCTCCCCAACCTTAAGTTGTACAATCAACCAATCATCTCCGAATTCTACAATCATTTCAGCTTCGAACACCTCCCCCGAGTCGATATCCTCGCGTTGTGGTGACTCCTCCTCTATGGTTGAGGTATATGATCATAGATGATCATCTGGATTTTTTTGTGAAAAACGATTCGTTATGAGCATAACGGAGCATTTCGATATTAGTGTGTATGGGTCCTTATATGGTAACGAAGCGTTACGATCATTCGAATAGAGAAGCTCTTCTGATTTTTTTGGAGACTCACTTGGGTTGAAAAAAATTCTAATGTAGAATTCTTCTACGCACTCGTCTTCCCAAGATATGCTTGACTCATTCTTACCCATTTCAGACACTCTATGCCATCAGCATCATCCTCGTCATCACTCTAGTCGCTTACACATTCTTATGTCTTTATGTTGTCCTCGCAAGGCTCGTGTGTTGTCCAACTTTCCAATTCTTCATGTTTATCTTTAATGGGTTGTAGGTCAGCCGACTCTAGTTGATCATGCTAATGGACTTGAAGTTTCTAAACTTAGAGAAACTAATGAAGTTGTGATCCAAAGGTGGGACTGGGCTTTACTTTAGCACCTTGTCCATTGTTGCCTCCGGTTCTGTACCTTTGGGAGATTTGTAGTGATGGGCTTGGAATTCCTTCTCCGATTGCTCTAGTGTATGGATACCGATGGCGTTTGCATAAATGGATAGGAATCGATTTATAGAAGAAGATTGCTTTTCTTCAGAAGATAGATCTTGCCAACACATATCAAGGAGACTAGGTCCTAGGTTCTCAAATCTTGTTGCCATCATGATGAAGTTTTGGTGTATTTGGATTTTTGGTTTTATGAAATAGGCAATAAACAAGAAATTAAAGAACTAACTATAACTATCCTAACTAATGGCTAGAAACTAACTAGATTTTTCTCAGATTAGCCGTATCCCCGGAAATTGCGCCAAAAACTTGATGCGCATATGTCGTGGCGGTGAAGCCAAAATATATACTTTTACAATCATGTTTTAAATTTATAAGACGATAATTACCTAGACCGACCACATACGCATATAGGAAAGTGCACCTATCGCTACAGTAATATAGTCTTAATGGCAAGAATAGGGTATCGATCCACAAGGATACGAATCTCTTGCTCCACCTAATCTATCTCTGGCTTAACTACCCTAACCTAATCTAGCTAGTTTAGCTGTCACCTAAACTAACTACACTGATATAAATAATCTAACTTATCAAATGATTGTTGTAAAGGATTATATCGATTCTAATTAACTAAGATAAATATGAAATGAGAAAAAGCATCATCTAGGGATCGAATCATCTTAACTTCATCAATTCTATGGAATGATTGCTTATGCTAAACTGTCTTATGGACACAAAATTGCAAGACACCTGAATCATTATTTAAAACCACAGCCACAACAAAGTATCCACTAATTCAATAACTTAGTTATAAGACACCAAATACATGATCTAAGACCTAGGACCATAGACTAATCCTATTGTAAATGACCACGATGGACTAACTATTACAACCATATCACATGACATCTAAGAGACAATGCACTTAAACAACTATCTAATCTTATGACCCTGGACAACGAAGACAAGATAAGTGACTAAACACAAAGACAACTGCCAACGAATATACTATCATAAGAACATTATCAGCGATTCCTATATAGGCTCGTTAGAGTTCCTAAACACATATTGATATCGCTAGATAACAACTAAGAAATACACTACGTCAAAAAGTGGCTTTGGCCACGGTTTTTTTGATATCGCATAGCCACTGTTTTGTAAAAAACGTGGCCAAAGGTAAGAAATTCTCGTTTTAGCCACATATATTTGGTACCGGTGGCCAAATATATAGCCTTTGGACCCTTTTAGCCACGTATTTTTTTGTTTATGTGACAACAACAATCAGTTGCAGTGGCTTTAACCACTGTTTTACAAAAACATGTGGCACTTATTTGTCACACTTAAAAAAGAGTGGCGAAATGCACCAAACGTCGACGGAATTTTTATGATTTTTTATTCGTGTGACCAAAAAGGAATGTATGGCCACGCTTAAATAATGTTGTGTGACGAAAGAGTATATTTTATTACTTAGTAAATTAAAAGAAAACAAAACTATTAAGTATATATTATGTGTGGCTAAATGTGAGCAATGGCCACGCTTTTTACTTAGTTATGTGGCTAAAAGCTAGTACATATGGCCACTGTTATTAGGTTGTGTGATTAAATATTAGATGACTAATGGTCACGGTAGGTTGTGAGTGACAAAAATCTATTACCTATGGCCACATATATTAACCGTGACTAAATGGTAGGTTGTGAGTGACAAAAATCTATTTTATGGTCACGGTAATATTAAACGCGTGGCGAAAAAGAGAAGATTTGTGTTTATATGTTTATCATTTTTTATTATCTTGTGATATGGCCACTCATATTAAACATTGGTTGCGTGACAAATTATGACAAACAGTCGACGGCGCTTGTAATCATGATTATTTCATGTACTTATCTCTGTATCAGTTTTCATCATCATCTCCACCATGCCCCTTTTCTCCCAATCTCTCTCTCTCTGTTTTTCGTCCATCATCACCGGAAAAAAATGTGGAATTGGTGTCATCCGTATGTGGAAAACGGTAAGTTATCATCTTCACCACTGAAGTTCGATTGAAATTTTCGTCTCAGATTTGGTAATTTTTTCTTATACAGGGAAAGATTGCGCTCTGTATCTCCTGGGAGTATATTTTAAGTTATTGTGGAAACCATGGAGACGAGGAGTCTCTAATGGTTCATACAAATGCTTTACTGAGAGCAGATTTTAAGTTATTATATAATTTTATAACAATCAGCAATAAGGGCCCATATGAGGTTTGCATGCCCTGTTTGTTGCAACCCTAAACTTGAACAAGGTAGTTGATCTCACTACCCTCCTTTCTTTCTTTTACTCATTCCTTGATTAATTTATAACGTGCTTGATAAATTATGATTTATTATTGTTATTAATAATAGATCTAACTTTAGTTGCAACATTGGGTGGGACCAATCACTCAAATGGCCCGGATAACGATGTTGGATTGTGGAAGGGGAACGATGTAGGAGATGTAGCAAAAGAGATGCTTCTTCACCATTTTCAGTTCCCTCAGCCCCAGACAATCTGAAAACAAAAATGGCGGACGAAGGCGGTAGGAAATCAGGTACCGTGAAGTGGTTCAACGACACCAAGGGTTTCGGCTTCATAACTCCTGGGAGCAGATTTTAAGTTATTATATAATTTTGTAAAGTCAGCGGCAAGGCCCGACACATGTTGTGGTTTGCAGCACCTGTATTGTCCAGGTGCTTCTCTCGCTTCTGGCCCCATGAACCTGATTTCTTCCAGCCACTTCTTCACCATTTTCAGTTGATCAGAAGCAAGTGCATGTGAGAAAGCAGCAAGTAGCCATTATATGATGATTCTCAGACAATCTCTCTAGAGCACCATGTGAGAAGCAAAGAGGGATTTGTCTTCAGCCGCTTCTTTTCCATTTAAGTTAGTAGTTTTAAAGTTGTAATTTTATAGATCAATGTATTAATGGAATCATACCCCCTTTGGATTATGTGTATGTAATTGTGTTTGTTAAAGCAACCATGTGAGAAAGCAAAGAGGGATTTGTCTTCAGCCGCTTCTTTTCCCTTTTATGTAATGAATTGATTTTTAATTTAATATAATGTATTTTCATCCGTTTCTGTTCATCTTCTCTCAATCCGGATGAAATCTTCTCCCTAAGGTTATAGTCTTCTACATATATATATTAGGTTGTGTGACTAAATATTAGTGTATAGAGAATTGTATTCAACCAGAATGATTTTAATTAACTAGATAATGGGTTTAAATACATGGGAATATCCAATAGACTACGAACAGAAATAAAAACTATAGTATATATAGTTCATCTTGAAGAACTCTAGTTTATCCGGTTCATCCTGAAGAACTGTAGTTCATCCTGTTCTATTACTGAATAATTACTCTTGATCCTGTAGAACTCTAGTTCATCCGGTTCTATTCTTCCTGTTCTTCCTGAGGAATTATAGTTCATATGGTTCTGTTCTTGTTAGTTCATACGGTTTTGTTCTTGTTCCAATTTATTGAACAATTAAAATCTAGCCAGTTTATAAATCCTGTCATCCACTATTAGACAATCAAAAATTATAAATTGTAGCAAACAAGGCTTGAACCTTCATACGGTTCTGTTCTTGTTAGTTCATACGGTTTTGTTCTTGTTCCAATTTATTGAAGAATTAAAATCTAGCCAGTTTATAAATCCTGTCATCCACTATTAGACAATCAAAAAATATAAATTGTAGCAAACAAGGCTTGAACCTGGGTCAGTCAAAAGAAAGGAACTCACTACAAGATTAAGAAGAACCATTGAGACAGAAATGTTAATTGGTTATATTTTAACCAGAACTTATTTAATTACTCCCATCACATAAGAAATAATTGATAAACAAAATTTGCGTTGCTAAAGGTAATAAATAGACACGGTAAAAACAGGATTTGCGTGGTAAAGGTAATAAATATACACGGTTATCTTGGCCTGACCTTTCCACTTCTTCCCACCATAGCTGGTAGCGTGCCCTGTCTGCCTTTAAATTTCCACTTTTTCACCACCAAAATCTTCTGTACGAACGTATTTCCTGATCAACAAGAAAAAAAATTTCGATCGATCAATGGCTGCCTTTGGTAAACAATGGAGGATTAGGGGTGTAAATGAACCAGCACCCTACTACAGCAAGACTCCCCGTAAGTGTATTTTCACTCAACAATGGTTGTACGTTTTTATTTTTAGGGTTTTATGTATTTTAGTTACTTACTCTCTACTCTGCATTTGGGTTTTTTACAGGTGGTCGGAGGTTCACCCTAAAGGTCCATCACTGTGGCGATTTCCATCGGAATGCCGTCGGCCAGGATGTGTGGAAGGGAAAGGTAGATTATGTCGACTATGTCGACATTCGCAAATTTGATTGTCATGATCTGGATCAAATGGTGCAATACCTAAACCACACATCGATTGGGTATTTCCTCATTTACTGTAGGATCCCACCTCTGTCCATCAAATACGGGCTTGAGTACGCTGATTTCATCACTCCCGAAGTTGTAAGGGATATGAAACTTCATCTCCAGGGACCAGAGGGGGAGAGAGAGCTGGATGTGTTTTTAATCCGGAACAGGGATTCCACCTACAGAACCTCCGAGTTGGGACCGAGATTGCCGCCTGGTCAAAAGCTGTTTCCTGATGACAGCAGCTTCTTGGATGATGAAGACCATATGTCGGATGCTAGGTCTTAGCTAGTTAGATAGATTTTTGTATAGGATCTGATGAAAATCTTTGTATAAAGATCAATATATATATATATATATATATATATATGAAAGTTTTTGTAAGCTCTTCCTCATGTTTTGTTTTGGTTAACACCATTAATTATATAGACATATTTTATCTCAATCATTTAAGTTGATTTTATTCTAAATTTGATTGTTGCAAGTAGATTTTACAGTCAACTGATGTGATTTTATCCAATTTAGAAGTAAAATTTATCCTGTTTATAAATCATCTCATCCAACCATATCAAAATGCCAACATATACTAACATAACATATGAATATATACTTCATGTAAGATCACAGTTATGAGTAAAATGGAGTCTGCTATGATTCATTGAAAATGTGTATGTATTTATAATATAAGAAAACTGGTTAACCATCCTGAAGAACTTTAGAACTCTAGTTTATCCGGTTCATCCTTAAGAACTCTAGTTCATCTTCTCTCAATCCTCATGAACTCTTCTTCCTGAAGAATTCTAGTTCATCCGGTTTTCTCTTCTTCCAATTTACTTAAGAAGTAAAATTTATCCTGTTTATATATCATCTCATCCCACCATATCAAAATGCCAACATATACTACACTAACATAGCATATGAATATATCCTTTATGTAAGATCACAGTTAATTATGAGTGAAATGGAGGTCTGCTATGATTCATTGAAAATGTGTATGTTATTAATTATAGATGAAAAGTGTATGAATAAAACTGTAACAACTATCATGTTAACATACAAACTGGAAAAACTTATGCAATTGAACACAAATACTGGGATCAACTCTTCTTCCAGCCAAGTTCATCCGGTTCCCATCTTGTTCTCCTCTTCAATAGCTTGTAACCGAAATTTGGCCTTGTTACATAGGAGACTTTCTTGAAAGGTCCGTGTCATTATTCTGCTATCAGTATCACCAATCCTGACAATATCTCGTATCTCATCTTCAGAAAGCCCATTTAGAGCATCCTGTAAGCTTCTAATTGTCTCACCTTCACTGGTGAAAATGTGATACATGTTTGTTTGTTTCTTATACTCCCAGTTGGTCACCCTTTTTCTCTTAATAAAAACCTGATGAAGCATGTTACTTGTCATTATTAAATGGATTCGGTCTTTGTCATCCTGGCTCCATTCTGGATCTGGAACTGTACTATGCGTTGTGAATGACCCATCAGCTCTATAGACTACCAAATTTCCATCCTTATCAACTTCAAGTGTCGAAACAGGATTGTCAATGCTGCGTTGTGTGGCTTCGTGTACTTCCCCGTATAACTCATCCAAATACATCCTTATCCTCAGCATTAACGATTCCTCTTGTGAACACGCACCCTTCATATCACCACGTGACTGTCTAACATCACCCAACTCATGGTCAGTGAGGTTGTACATAGCTTCTTCAGCTGTAAACTTTAGTACCTCACATGAACTGGTTGTGAACAGGTATACTTTCGCTTCATCATCATACCTCCAGGAGATGATTCTTCTCCTTTCAGCAGGGACATCTCTGTATTCATCCTCCTCATTAATCACTTTTCCTTTTCCCTTCCTAGCCACTGACTTCATTCTCTTGGTGGGTGGTTTTTCTGGTGACTTGGGTGGAGATGAGGGTTTTCGGGGTTTGTTTAGGTGAGGATGTGGTACAATGGGTGTGAAGTTATCTGCTCTAAACTTTGGTGGAATAGGCTTTAATTTTACAGGTTTAGGATTTTTTTCTGGTCTACTAGTTCTAGCAGCAGGGTTTCTTCTGGGTTGCTGTGAGGCTAGAGTTCTATTCAGACCAGAAAATGCACCTGGTAATGAGGGAGCAGTCCGTTGTGAGGCTGTGGTGGAGGGTTGAGATGATGAGAGATGAGGATCAGAGATAGTGTCAAACATTTCCTTGATAATGTTGATCATTGGCTTCTTTTGCCGAGTAGTTTGCACATGAGCTTTACTCTTCTTTTCTTTGAGGTAGCTGATACCTTCAGGATGTATGGAGTCAAACAGAGCATGCATACCTGGTGGCCTTTTCACACCAGTAACTCTTTCCTTTTCAATTTGGCTCTTCCTGATAGCATCATGTCGTTTCTCAGCCTTGGCAATTTGCAAGAGTTGATTATTTTTGGGTCCCTCGCCAAGATTTCCTTGAAGTACCGTTTATGAATCAGCAAGTCATCCTCCTCAGATAGAGTTTGATATCTAGTACCTTGCTTCTCTTGTTGATCTTGTTCTAAAGAGCTATCAACAAATCTCTTTACATTCATCTCATTGGCTTGATCAGCTCTGATGACTAGGATCATGTACATCCATCTGATCAAGTCATCACCGTTCATATTATCAACCCATGCATCAGTAAAGCATTCCTTGCTTCTGAGCATCACACTGAACTGACATAGGAAAATTTTGTTATCTTCATTTCTCTTCATCCGAATCATCCTATACTCATTACATAAGAGCTTTCTGTACATCTCAACTCTGTCTGAAAGACCTTTCTCTTCGGCTTTGGCAATTCTTTCTTCTATGTACAGATCAGATCTTCTCCTTGCTGCATTGATGAACAACATTAGGTCTGCATTGTTGATGACATACTCATAAATACCTTCTTCTATGAGTAGTCGTTTCTGTTCTTCAAACTCTGTAATTTCCTTCTGTTCTTGGAACTTCTTTCGTATCTCAGCATTCTCCTTTTCATACTGATCCAACAGAGCCTTTGTTACAGGGTCCATGTCTTCTCTCTGACCTCCTGTGCTCAGATTATCATCATCCTCCATGTCAGTGAAACCAGAGATACTTCTCTCGTCAAGAGAATCATCATCAGCAGGTTTTGGAGACTCATGAAGTGAAGTTGCAACATTGAGACTGGCTTCCGAGATAACTTGCCCAGGTATTTCCTCAGCAGTGATTGGCTTTAAAACAGGAATGATGGGCAGAGATGGATCACTAGGCTTTAAAAGAGGAATGGTGGGCAGAGATGGAGCACTCCTAAACCAAGTGCAGTTAAGAGTATTCCTAATCATCATTTTTCTCATGAAAGATAGAGCTTCAGGAGGTATATCCACATTTGTGGTTTGCAGATCACTCATCACGCTTGTGATAATCTGATTATCAGCAGTCACTTGCACCTGATGAAGTTGTTCAACCGGATCAACTAGTTCAACCTGATCAACATGGCCTTCTTCCTCCGGATGAAGTTGTTCAACCGGATCAACTAGTTCAACCTGATCAACATGGCCTTCTTCCTCTGGATGAAGTTGTTCAACCGGATCAACTAGTTCAACCTGATCAACATGGCCTTCTTCCTTCGGATGAAGTTGTTCAACCGGATCAACTAGTTCAACCTGATCAACATGGCCTTCTTCCTCCGGATGAAGTTATTCAACCGGATCAACTTGTTCAACCGGATCAACATGGCCTTCTTCCTCCAGATGAAGTTGTTCCACCAGATCAACTTGTTCAACTTCATCAACATCTGAGGAAGACACCCTGTGTAAGATCCTATTTTGAATTAAATCTAGTTTTGCATGTGAATTTCATTTCAACGTATGCATGGTTGACAACCTTACCTATCAGTGGCTTTCACAAATTGTCCTGCCTTCAACCGTTCAATTTCTTCTCCTTGAGCTCTCACAATTGCATGGAGAGCTGCCAATTCATTTTCAAGTTTTGTACATCGAACCGTCAATTCAGTATGTGTCATGCTGCTCTCAACTGGTGTGTTGCCAGTATCTTTGAACAAAAAAGAGTAAACAAGCCGACCTTGTTCATGCTCAGCACCCATGGTTTCTTGGCACCTGGGATTCCTGTTGTCAATCAAAGGTTCCTGAATAGGTTCCCTGACAGAAACAGTTGCCGTGGATTGGGTCTTAATGATGTTGGCACTGTCCTCAGGGTCCAGTGGGACTTCATGAGTAGTGTCAGCCCTTTCCACCTGACTTGCTTCATCACTACTGCAAGTCACCTTATCACCAGAATGTCGGTTGGGTGATTGAACCAAGTCCAGCAGTATATTCCCTGCAATAAGGGTTGGGGAATCTACTTCATGTGGTCTAGGTGATATACCACCCTCATTCTGAGGTAGTCCTGTGGAGGGTCTAGGTAAAGGAGACCTAGTCCTCTTCCTTTTGGGTGATTGTGGAGTGCGTGTGGTATTTTTGGGTGTGGTTTTTGATGTGGAGATCCTCTTCCTTTTGGTGGGAATGGTGGGAATTTGTATATCAGTGGAAGAGGATGGTCGGTCTGGTGTGGGCTCAACACTTGTTAGTGTAACAATGTTGTCACCAGGAGCAGTTTGCTCAGGAGCAGTCCTGGCCTTAGTCATAGGGTGTGATGTGTCTTTACCAAGAAAAACAGTTTTGTTCACTTGCATGTTAGAAAATGTTTTACTTGTAAAAGATTTTAGTTCAAGATGTTGATCAGAGATTTGCAGATTTGGAAATTCACAATTGGGAATGTGTTGGATGAATCTGGGGTACATGTAAAAGATCCTTTTAGGTTTTAGATTTTCCATCATTCCATCAAATATCATTTTTGAAAAGTTAAAGTTGAGCCCATTTACCAATCCATGAAAAGCGGATGATTAAGGTGTAGCAAGTTCAACCCACGCAGTTTTCTTATGAGACAGGCAGTGGAGAATTGTATGAGCAAGATATCGCCAAACATAGGGTAGTTGTCCCTTTTTGATGGTCCCACAAGTTAAGTCACCCCCATACCCAATTGCTTCGTACGTCTTCAAGTACAATTCAGACTTGTAATCAGGATCACCTCCTGCATCATTGAATTTCATGTGCTTCCGGATCATTTCTTCAGTCAAACTAATCTCATTCCCATTGACTCTAGGGTCAATTTTACCAACCCCTTTGCTATCAACAGATTTTTTGGCTGAGTCCCAAAATTCAGCAATTCGCTGCTTGCATATTACAGGATTCACAGTTAAAGCAAAATGAGTGTTGGATTTCTCGAGGAAATCGTTCATTTCATCAAATAGCTTTGACTTATCAGACTTCTCGAAGTACGCTACAACATTGTGTTCGGCGAAGAACAGTTGAGTAGCCTTTGATGCAGCCTTTCGATTTAATTTGGGTGCCATTTGGTAGAAATTAGAGAGTAAGGTTTAGGTTTAAATCGCCAATTAGAAACCTCGAGAGAAAATAGAGGGTAACTGTTTTTCGAAAATGCAGTTTTACACTAACGGCAGTTCTTCTGGATCACAATGAACCCTAAGAGTTGAAACAGGGGAAGTTATTGGAGTTTGCCCATTTAGTTGAAGTTATTTAAGTTTAGAAATTTTAAAATATTTGAAGTTTCATTACATTAATTGAATCCACATGAATTAGGTTTAGAAAAATTTTATTAATTTATTTTAATTGAATCCACATCAATTAGGGTCGATTAAGACCGATGAGGACAAATAAAGATAAAGTAGGACCAATTAGGACCAACGAAGCCACGAGGCCCAATTAGGGTAAATTGGGGTCAATTTGGGTCAATGAGGATCAATTAGGGTCACTGATGAAGACCAGTTATAACTAATTAACGAGGGTCGATTTTGCTCAATGTCGACGCCTTATGAGGACCAAATATGACCAATTAGGGTCTATTAGGCCGATTGAGGGCCAAATTACGCTCAATGAGGACCAGTAGACTGAATTAAGGTCAACCATGGTCATTTATGACAAATGAGTACCAATGAGGGCCAGTGAACACTCAGTTAGGATGAATTAGGGCCAATGAAGGTCAATTATAGTCTATTCGGCTCGGTTAGGTTCAATGAAGATCACTTACGGTCAATTACGATCAATTAGGCTCATTTAGGACCAATTATAATCAATTGGGGTTAATTGGGCCTAATTGACTCAAATTTGTTGTACTACAAAGTAAATGGTAAACGATAAGTCTAGTAGGTCCTTATTGAGGTTAACTGACACTAATTGGTCCTTATTGGTCCATTTTGTGCAAATTGCTCCTCATTAACCCGAATTGAGCCATATTGGTACTTATTCTGTCTAATTGGCCCTCATCGGTCCTAACTGGCCCTAATAAGTCATAATTCATCCTTATTGGTCCTAATCGAGCATATTCGACCATCATTGGTCCTAATTGGTCCTCATTGACCCTAATTGAACCTAATTGGTCTTAATCGACCATCACTAACCTTGATTTACCCTTATTAGTATCATTGGTCCTCATTTTAACTAATTGGCCCCAATTAGTCCTAATTGGTCATACTTGATTATCAATCCTCATTAGTCACTTCCTTCATGCTCCGTCCTTATCGGTCCTATGAGCATAATCGACCTTCTCATTGAACTGGTTCTAATTTGTATTCATTGACCATATTAATTGACCATAATTAACTGGTCTTCACTAAAGTATCTTAAATGACGCTAATTGTCAGTATTTAGTCCTCATTGAGTCTAGTTGGTCCTAATTGCTCCTAATTTCTCCTCACCATCCTAATTGGACATCGTTTAATATTTTTGGAAACAAAATTATTATACATGAGAAATTCACAACATGGCGGTCTTTTGGTATTTTTGTTCTGAATTGTATAGTAATTTATCATTTTCATTTTTTAGTTGTGTTTTAGTAATGTATCCGTTTTTTGTAGTTGCGTTATCACGGCCACAAGGCATGTGTTATTAAAATCTTGTTTATTATATCTAAAAGAAAATAATAAAGTTAATATTTATTAAAACATAATTTTGTTAATTAGGCATTTTAACTCCGATCGTCATCCAGATCTGCTTAAAGGATCACAGTTATGAATTTCATCTTCAAGAAGAACCCGCTGGAAGAGCCACGTGGAGACATTTAATTAATTAATTAATTATGTTTATGTTTAATTTTAGGTTTAATTATGTTTAATATACATATTGTTTATATTAAATTTGGGTTTTATTATCAGTTTGAACAATTCCCCCCCCCCCCCCCCCTTTTAATTAAAAATTTTCACCAAAAAATTTGAATTTCCCACCATTACTTCAAACTACACCCAAAATTTCGAACTAAATTTACTTATTATCGATTCATCAGATACTTTTCCCTCTCACTTTATCAGAAAATTTCCAATTAAAAACCTCCAGCGAATAACTAGGTCTTCTTTCTCATCCATATCATTCACATCTTCCATGGAGCTTCAACAACGAATAGCTTCAACAGACAGCGCTAGCGATTCTTCAGAAGTGGGATGTGATTTGGGAGACCAATCAGTCCAGAAAACGGTAATTGTCAAGTTATTCCGTTTCATTAATTACAATCTGTTTTCATAAAATTGTTTCTTTTGTTTATTATTGATACACGTTTAACTTGGGATCCCTGTATTTGTGTACAGTTACAGTTACAGATCGATAAAATTTCGTTTCATACAGAATTGATTAGGTTGGGGTATATATTGCAGATATCCTCTCCATTCATTTCAACCCATTCATTTTATGCTAAATTAGTTATTTACCTTCTTAAATGACTGGGGGAGCATGCTAAATTAGTTATTTTTATGCTAGGAATGTTGAGGTCAAGCATATGCACATGTTTGTAGATTCATGTTACTGGTGAACCTCCTTTCTTCTTTATGTACACTGCTAGAAATGGTGAACTGTTTCTTTAATTATATCAACTGAAGACATGATGTGTTCTGCTCTTCCCTTTGGATGTCTTTAATTTGTGTATAACATATCAAATAATTAGTCAATAGGGTCTTTATGTGATGTATTAATAACTAAGAACTAATTTACGTTACTCTGGTCATTACTAGCTAGGAAATGATCCTAGAGGACATATATAGGAATGTTTCCAACATTTTTTGTAGGTTCATGTTAGAGGGGTACAAAATAAATAAATTGTAGCTTAAATCCCCTGTAGAAGAATAGAAGAATGTTGATGTCATGCATCTGCTACTTTGCTAGAAATGGTGAACTGTTTGTTTATATCCACTGAAGACATGATGTGTTCCACTCTTCCCTTTAGATGTCTTTAATTTGTGTATAACATATCAAATAATTAATCAATAGGGTCTTTATGTGATATATTAATAATTAAGAACTAACTAAGAGATAATGAATCAATAGGGTCTGCATGCTTTCCTATTTATGTACTTTGTTAAAAAGCATCTAACTACATTCTGTTAATTGTACAAAATTTAAGGATCGATCCAACAACACTGATGGTCAATTGGAAAAACTTGAGTTCGAACTTAAAGAGGAGAGACTTCTTAGGGTGAAAAAAATGAACAAATTAAGGCCCTCTTCTTGAAGATTCAAGAATCGGAGTAAAAACTTGATCTACTTATAGCTCATCTATCTGTAATTGGACCACTGTTACTACACAAACTTAATGCTCCGGCATCTACAGAGGTGAATTCTTTACATAACAACTTAATCATACTATTTTGAAGTACCTTATAATCACATACACTCTTTTTCATGAAGAACACAATCCGGATGAACTCTTGTTCCTGAAGAACACAAATAGATGCAAGTTCCTGGTACATAAGAATATATACTTCATGTAAGAACAAAGTTATGAGTTAAATGGGGCCCTGCTATGATTCATTGAAAATGTATGTTAATATGAAAAAAATAGAGTATATACATAATCTGTATGAATAAAACTGGAACAACTTATGTTAGATTAAAAAAACAGAATAAATACTTTCATGATAGGTCTGCGTCATTATTCTGCTCTAACTTTTTACCAATTCAAAAACATTGTTCTAGGAAAGTTCTAAGGAGATTTTTGTTGGATCTAGTCACAGCACTAATCATGCTGACATACACACAACGGTTAGTATTTGTCAAACTCATTATAGGTTTGATTGCTCATTTACATAAAGTAATTAATTGAACTGTAGGGCGTGAAATCGGTGGTCGATCAACCCCGTCTGAAGCGGTTGAAAAGAAAAAGGTAAATATTTGCTAGTCAAGTTTCATTCCGTTCTATAGTTTCACAGTAATCTGTTTGGTAATCATGTAGTCCCATTTTAAATGTTATTTGGTACCTCAAACACTTGGGCCAGCTAGGGATTGTTGGAACAAATGGTGAGATGTGTAGCAAACAAAGTTCAACTCACTTTGAAGTTGATTTGGAACTTAATGTGATCTTCATCCGGATATTTTAAGTTCATCTGGATATCTAATGTTCATCTAGAAATCAATTGAACTGTAGGACCTGATGACCCATACTACTTGCAATAAAATGGCACTCCTCAGTCCATATCTATCATGGTGGTAAGTATTTCAAAATTGCTATATATATTATGATCAATTTCCATAACCTAATTATCAATTATATGTTTTGGTATAGGAAGGAATACAATAAAAAATGGTCCTAATTAAGCTCAAATCTGGACAGTTGAAGATGAAGACCACGTACGCGGTAGTGTTGTTGACTTGTAATTGAATTAGATTGAGAATAATGCTTGTATGCAGTGTAATTTTCTTTAATTTTTATTTGTATTTCATTTGTATTGACTTGTAATTGAATTTTATTTGATTTGTAATTAATATTTTGTAATAGCTTTTAAATTGGCCACGCGTATAGCAATGACCCATCTGATTTCAACAACCTTTTGGTTACTTTTTCTTCTTCCCAAATATATGTGGCTAAAACACAAATATACGTGACCATATAATACCAAAGGCCACGTTTTTTATATTTTAATGTGGCCGTTGCCACCCTTTGGCCACCCGTATTGAGACAAAATGTATGATTTCAACTACTCTTTGGCCACTTTCTTTTTCCAAATATATGTGGCTAAAACACAAATATACGTGACCATATAATACCAAAGGTCACGCTTTTTATATCTTAACGTGGCCGTTGCCACCATTTGGCCACGCGTATTGAGACAAAATGTATGATTTCAACTACCCTTTGGTCACTTTCTTTTTCCAAATATATGTGGCTAAAACACAAATATACGTGACCATATAATACCAAAGGTCGCGCTTTTTATATCTTAACGTGGCCGTTGCCACCATTTGGCCACGCGTATTGGGACAAAATATCTGATTTCAACTACCCCTTAGCCACTTTTTTTTTTCCAAATATATGTGGCTAAAACACAAATATACGTGACCATATAATACCAAAGGCCACGCTTTTTATATTTTAATGTGGCCGTTGCCACCCTTTGGCCACGCTTATTGGGACAAAATTTATGATTTCAGCAACCCATTTGGCCACGTTTTTTTATAACATATGTTGCTAAAACACAAATATACGTGACCATATAATACCAAAGGCCACGCTTTTGATATTTTAACGTGGCCGTTGCCACCCTTTGGCCACGCGTACTGTGACAAAATGTATGATTTCAGCAACCCTTTGGCCACGTATTTTTATAATGTATGTGGCTAAAACATGAATATACGTGACCATAAAATACCAAAGGCCACGTTAACCAAACACATGTGGCCGTTGGGACCCTTTGGCCACGCTTTTCTGAAGAATTGTTTGATTACAACAACAAATATTGGTACCCTTTAGCCACGCTTATAGGTGGCTTCAGCCACTGATATTGTAACGTGGCCGTAGGGTACATATGGTCACGGCACCTATGGTGTCGGTTGGAATGGAAAAAAAAAACGTGACCAAACACCTTTTGTCACGGTTTTTTTCCTTGGCCAAAGGTGAATTTTGACGTAGTGATAGCAAATGATCGAATGAACATGTGATATCAAGTGTATACACCAAACCAATGACTACTAGGAATCAAATCAAGCATTCACATTATAACATAATTCTATCGTGCAACATGAATTATAAGAGTTATACTAAAACCATTGTGTAACAAGCAAACATCAATCCATAACATCGAATTAGTCAAGAATCATCTAAACCTAGATGATGAATACAACTAGCCTATCACTCTACTGAAATGTAAACACGAATCAGAACTAAACATCACTGAAACATAAAAACTAAATGTAAACAAACACAAACCGAACAATCGACATGTAGTAGCGTCAATTGGATGTTGATTCCTTGCTTCCTAGCCTTCTCGAATCTGCCAATCATCTTCTCTTGATGTTTCTGGTCGTATCTGGGGTGAAACGACGACGCCGGCCATCCCCCTTTGAATCTAAACATCACATTGTATTTATAGGCCCGAAAATAGGGTTTTTCGTTGATTAGGTCTGTAACAGCTTGTTATGGGTGTAACGGGTCGGTACAGAGCATGTTTGACTTTTCTAGCAGCTTTAAAACTTTTTCAGCAACTATCTTCAACCTTCATAACTTCTTTGTTTTACATCGGTTTTACGTCCCCTTTTCACCAGTATTCCTAGAATTTAGAAATAAAGCATATGAAGTGCTTATATATCATATTTAGTCAAATCATATATGAAATCATGTATAAAATCATATATAAAACATAGAATTGTTGGGAATTATTCCCAAAAAGATATATACTTTAGGATACATCAAATATCCCCACACTTTGCATTGCTCACCCATTAGCAATCCCTATTTAAAACTTAGCATTCAATACTTTCAGACAAGTAATTTTCTCATGCACTACTACAACGAGAATTCAATAAGATAGACATATACTGCATTATACTTACTAAGTCCATAAGGTTTTAATGCAGTACTAAGATTGACAACCCAAGAAGTTTGAAGTTATTTAAAATCACAGGTAGTATCGACCAAGTTTTCTTAGCAAACCTTAGCATTATGCATCACTCAAACTCACTCCACTTACCAAGTTCACTTGACTCCCAGTGCCATTTTTCAGTGAACACTCAAAGTCAAGTATGTCTAAGCGTATTCTTGGGTTTGTATATTGATCATGTTGCCGAGTTTGTTTATAGGATCTGACCAAAGAATGGGAGAGAAATTCAAACATTTGCTTACATATACGGGTATATGAGCTACCACCCTAATGTATAATATCTTGGCATATACGTACATCCATGTCACAACTTTTCATTGTGATGTATTCATACTATATGTTTTTTTCTTTTTTTCTTCTTTTTCATCTTTTCTATTTTTTTGTAGTAAGAATTAAGATAAGCATGTTAGAGTTATGCAAAAAGTCCAACATCTTCGGGCAATTGACGAACCGGGAAATATCCATAACAATCACAAGGAAAAAATAGACATGGTCTCAACATAAACCTAGAATCTTGTATTAGACACACGACATCCCTCATGCATATATATTTTTCATTTTTCATCTTATTTCCTAAAAGAAATTGTTAATCTAAGGATAACTGACAAGGGAAATAGTGTAAATAGGTATATTGGGCCTGCTAAACTCAATCAAATATTCCTTATCATGCGTTCTTATAAAAAATACTTGCTTGGTAAACTTTTCCTACTACTTACAGACACAACAATGCAAGCACGTTCTGAAAACGAATCTATGAATTACGTCAAAAAGGTGTACTCTTATGCAAATTGAGATTTGAATAGTTTTAAACTTTTTGGAATTTTACATTGTGAACTATTTTTTTCCTTTTTCAGGGGATAATATATATCAATCATAACTTGTTCCCGACGTTCCCATTCTCGCACTTAAAACTGTACATTGTCCTTAATGTACACTTAGAAGCAACATAACTAAAGCATGCAAATAGAAGAAGGGATGGAACGGGACTCCCCTGGAGACTTGAAGCACGCGCATGATTGTATAAGTGTCATCACACTTCCTTTCCAGCATCCAGCACGTATACTCCACCAAGAATACTTCTTTATTATGTGATATCCAACTTAAACATGTAAACAATAACCAAAAGAAGATCAGAGCATCTAGTTCAAAAGCAGTTATAAGATGCGAAACACCGATTTATGTGGAATCAAAATTTGGAAATTTCAGATGGGATGGCTCGAAACAGACCGCGATAGTGTAAGACGGTCTGACGTGTGTCAAATAAGAATGACGAATTTGAGGGCCATCCCTACACTTAGTCTTTGACAACGGTCACATTAGTCAAGTAAATTGCAAATCAAACAACTAAGAACACGAAGGTTAGAAGCACATTTGGTTTGGCAAAAACACACAGATAAAGTAAAACAAAACATAAAAAAATTTAAAACACGGGTTGCCTCCCGAGAAATGCTAAATTTATTTACGAGTCTTCAGCCAGACTCGCCCTTGCTTCAACCTCGATCAGGTGGCTTCTCTTGGATTCGATTCCAACCTCTGCTTTTCAGTTTTACTCAGTTATTTTCAGGTGGCTTTTCTTTTATCTGCTTCATTCCTGCCTCGTACGATCTTTCTCTCGTTCCTTCACCGGCAGGTGGCTCTCTAGCAGGTATATTGGTGAGCGTGCAAAATTAAGCATCATCAGGCCACCAACTCTTAAATTTACCAGGACCGAATTTGATTGTCCTGAGATAAGGAGGGTGAAAATTATAGAAAGTGGGGATGCGAATGCATCCACACACTTGAACCCTTAGCTGCCCCTCAGTAGGCATTCCATCATGTGGCTCTTGTTCAAGACTCTTGTCTTTGTTATATAGCAGCATTCTCTCTTTCTCGTCCAAATTATTCAACAGCAACTCGTTTGATTTTCACATGACATCTAAGAGGCAATGCATTTAGACAACTATCTAATCTTATGACCCTAGACAAGGAAGATAAGATAATTGACTAAACAAAAAGACAACTACCAAAGAATATACTATCATAAGAACCTTATCATCGATTCCTATCTAGGCTCGTTAGAGTTCCTAAACACATATTGATATCGCTTGATAACAAATAAGAAATAGCAATTGATCGCATGAATAGGTGATATCAAGTCTATACACCTGTCACACCCCACTCAACGAGTTATGTGTGAGCCAGATGGAATCATAGTCGCGGATACATGAAACGACTTCTAG
Source organism: Deinandra increscens subsp. villosa (assembly GCA_039602395.1). Taxonomy (NCBI): domain Eukaryota; kingdom Viridiplantae; phylum Streptophyta; class Magnoliopsida; order Asterales; family Asteraceae; genus Deinandra; species Deinandra increscens. Next base: position 2,378,339 of record JBCNJP010000008.1, on the reverse strand, counting down.
TAAATTCAAACGTTATAAAAAATCATTACATCATTTATATTGAAGTGGAGAGAGTGGTGAAATGATAATGTCTTACATTTGAAAATAAAAGTCTTAATTTGATATTAAAAACATAATATAGTTTATTTGGGATAGGTCAGGACAACGACTCTGGAAATGCAGGTCCGATAGTTACAGTGAAGCCCCATTTGCATGTCATCCATTTAATGCTCAACTACCTGAGAAATCATGAGTTTAAAAGGTCAACATTACGTTGGTTTACCGTTGTGGTGGTATGATCTCGCTTGAACCTTGATTTCAAATACTAACAGTTTACCCACCCATGGTATCTCGCCCGAGAGATACCGAACAGAGCAAAATAACTGACGTGTACCCCAAGACAAATACCGTAGAGTCAGAATTGGAGCAACCAATTAGGGTAGGCTTGTTAACCCAAATAGATCTATTCACTATCTATCGTTTCGTACAGAACTAATTAGAATCAACTAATAGTGGGTCCCGGTTGTATAAACGTTTATAACGATAATGAACCATATTTTGGGCAGTAAGAGAACAAGCAGTCATACGTCTAATAGATAATCCATAATATTAAGTAAAAAGATTCGTTTGTTCATGATTTCTCTCTCAAAAGTATAAAACAGTTATAAAGAAAAGGGGCCGTGAAACTCACTTGATCAGTATAGTGATGAACTAAACCGGAAAATGTGCTAGCAAGTATTGTCATAAATATAATAATAAGACAATTGCATAAGGGTCTCTAATCATTTGAGTAACAATTGTTAGCCAAGTGATACCGGTCAAGTCTTGACGTATAATCCCGTTTGTATTTATTTGGAAAACCCGATTGTTAGTATTAATTTGTGTAAATAAATACGTACGTTTAGATTCCCTTATAAAACAAAAGGAAGTTCAACTTGCAAGTTTTTATGCATAAGTTACAAGTTTGTCAAGCGTATATGATTTTTTTTTGTACAAGTTCTTATGCATATGGTACATATAGCTAGCTTTATTTGTGGAGGGTGTATATGTCTTTTTTCTTGAAAGCAAGACATCTTGATAGGTCTCTTACGCAAGCTCTCATACCTGCCCCCATCACCAAACATTTTCTCAAACGCAAGCTCTCATACCTGCCTCCATCACCATACATATGCAGAGAGAAATTGAGAGAGGTTGGGAGAGCTGATAATTTCAAACGAAGGCCACCGAACTCCGATAGTTTCCACCCTCCGACCAGCCATACGATTTGTCCCCCTTTCGTTCTCTTTCACCGATTCCAAAGGAGGCTCAGAGTTTTTGGCAACGATGATTTAAGGTAAATACTAACCACTATAGTTCCGATTACCCGTTTGCGTGTCTCATCCTTTCTCTTTAATCAACAGATCTGTAAGTTTTTGTGTTCTTCCTCTCCAATGGCGGTGTTGGATGGCGATTGACGATGACTGATACAGTGGTTGTGGTCGTTTTGCCCTAAAACTCGGTGGTTAAAGGTAAGGTCTTAAGATGATGACGTTTTTATCTTTTCTCTGTCAACAAAAGGTCGAGAAATAGCACTGATCTTCAGTGTTTTCCTTTTATTTGTTTATAAGAAACCAAAGAAGCTGACATCGTCCATTCGTTGTAATCAAAGTAGCAATACGGAACTAAAGAAATTAATCATAATAAAGCTCAGTTTTTTTGCTATTGTGTTTCATCTTTCGTTGTTCATAATCTTAGTTAAAGTTGGTTGTATTACAATGTCAATTTGAGGTCAGATTAGTCACTGAAGCTTTAGATAAAAAATTGAGCTTTATTATGATTAATTTCTTTTGTTCAGGGTTTTAAAATCTTACAAAAGCTACAATAATTTTCAGTTACTCTCTCATTTTCATGCTTATTATGGTTATATGCTTTTAGGTTTTAGTTATCAGTCTAGGTGTGTAATCTTATAATTTTTTTTTTGTTTTTTGTTTTACATTTGCAGGTGATGAATCTTCAATTAGGGGCTGAATCTTCAACTAATAAGTGTCCTTATTTGTGTGCTTTAGGTAAGCCTTCATTGCATTCTTATTTAATAATAATGGGGTTTTTCTATATTTGCAGGTTATGAATCTTCAACTAAATGGTGTCCTTATCTGTGTGGTTTGGGTAAGCCTTCATTTGCCTTCTTTATTTATTTTACACCTTTAAGTTCATTTGGATGTGATTGATTTGTTCCGGGTAGATATAAAGTTTGTGACTTTTGTGATTATTGGGTTGTTGCTTTTGTTCATGCGTTATATTTGAATGCTTAATTTCGGTATTTTTTTCATATGCTTTAGAATAGCATGGTGATATAACACAGTTATAAAAAGGATGACAATTTTAGTCTTATGGAAAAACATAAACAAGCCATCACAGTTCATTTGAAACCTTGGTTTTGCATTCTAATGTTTATATGCTAAGTTTGTCACCATAAGCTCATAGCTTCATTTACTTGCATAAATAGTAGAAAACAATTACTATTTTTATGATGGAGCTAGGCCAGTGTTTGATTTGAAGATGACTTTCAATAAGGTTGTAACCGTTATAAATTGGGTAATGATGTAAATTTCCATAGTAATTATAATATTTCAAGTAATGTTGGGCGTTTTGGGTACAAATTTCCAGCCTTTTCAGGTGTATTTGAATTCGGTATTGGTGTTTGTGGGACACGAATTTACTTTTTGCGACATTGTTTGTTCGTATTTATGCCTTATAACTTACATAAGGCTTACTATGAATTCTTTATGTTTTCAGGTTTGTAGGAGTGAGGAGTGATAATATGCATTACTTTTTAATCGATTGAAGATGGTATTCTAATCGATATCTCTCTCATGTTTTTCTGATAGTAGTTAAAGACCGATTTAGACATGCTTTATTTTCCGCCGCCTGTGTCTGAACGATTCTGATGAAGGTTTGTTAGGCGCCTGATCGGAATGTTCTTTCTGATTTCTATGTTAGGCTTATCTTGGTTAGCAAGGTCTGCTTTCTTGGCTATATGTCAGAATGCTTTTCTTTTACAACTTCCAGACAATAAACATAAAGTATGTGGTTTATTGGCATACTTGGTTAGTGTTAATTTTGGTTTCTATGTGTTTGATTATTGATGAAAGTGTTTATTTTTTTCAGAGTTCCAATCTAGGTGGTTGAAAATAGGCAGCAACATGGAAGAAACTTTTGAAGACAAATAAGAAATGAAGAATGGAACAAAGTCAATATGGCATGAATTTTGTAGGCATCAAGACAAAGTGAAGGGGAACAACACTTTTGTAGCCAATATGGCACACCGCCTATTCAACCATTTTAGTAATGAGCAAGTCAATTTTGCTTTATATGATCCCATATGGCTCAAACAATTCTTTTAGCAAAAAAGGGAATGGGTCAAATGAGTTTAGCTTCATCAAAGATAGTTTTGCTTTTATGTTTGTAGTTCATCATGTGATTTCAAAGCATATGTGAATATAAAGTTTGTTTTCTATTATGGGCTTTTTAGTTCGAATTCTTTTTCAAATCTTTTAAAGGATAGGTCTACATTGCTCTTATTCTTCAGATTGTTGAATGCGTTTTGTCTAGGTTCGGCTCTTCCGCTTTGGCTTAAAGATTAGCATGCTGCGTCACAAGGGACACAAACGTTGACTCTAGCGCAGTGCGCGCCAACGGGGCCTTGCACGCAAGCAAAAAAAAACATATACCACCCAACAACAAATGTTAGTTGCTTTGGTTCCTTGGTACTTGGTCTAATTTGCAAATGCTTTTATTTGTATAAGAGTTTCATTACAAGTCATTCTTTTTTATGTTATTTTTTATTGATGAGTGTTGGCATGTAAAGCTTAGAGATGTTAAATTTTGTAGCCAAGGGGCACGGTTACTTGCTTTTAAATTTTTGAAATTATCTAACCTCGGTATAGTTGTCTCGATTATAAGCGTTGGTGTTATACGCCAAACAAAACCTACGCTTGATTCAAAAAGCACATCCCGCGCGAAGCGCGCTCATAGGCACCTTGATCCTGTGGCAAGGCTTCTGCGCGCTCATAGGCACCTTGATCCTGTGGCAATACTAGAAGCATAAACAATTATGTATTAGGAACCTTTTGGTAAACATATATATGCTTATGTATGGTAAAAAAATATCCAAGCCCTTTTGGTAAGCATATATATGCTTATGTATGATGAAAAAAATTACATTAAAGGAGCATGTACTGCCTATTTTGCTTATTTAGCAATGTTTTGTGTCAAAATATGACTGCATTTGTATGCTTTTCTACATAATGATAAGTGGTGCTTATGTAAATGCCTATGGTAAATATTTGCAAGGTATAAAAGAGAATATGAGTAGCTTAAGGTATGAAGGGTCTTTAAATTGAAGTTCAGCATGGTCTTTGTTTATTTACAGGCTGTGAAAGATAATATGATTGGCAATCATATATACTTTGATCATGAGTTTGCGAAATTTTGGTAAAAAATAACCGTAGATTGATACACACGGTATGTCGTGTACCGACAAGCTATCAACGTTAGTGTCATATGCCAAACAACAACTGAGCCAGGTTCAAAAGGCACATCGCGCGCAACGCGCGCTCATAGGAAACTTGTTTATATATATGCTAAATAAATATAAAGGAAAGTCAATAAAATAAAAACAATTCATTTAAAATAAAGCAATAAGTCTTGAACTTTGTGTTAAGTATTAATGTTTATTACTATTTTTATTGTTCGATTGTTTATTTATATAAGTTTTCCGTTGGAACTTCCATTTGTGTCAAGTTATAAAATAACTATAGTTTATTAGGAAAAAGAGATTATAATTATTATCGAAATAAGTATATTAACTCGTCGGAATAATTTTTGTTAAATTATTACAAGTCGTAATGGTTTGAAAGATAACATAAGTTAGTAAAAAAAATAATGATATTTTATTATTTCTACTTATGCACAATATAAAGTTTTAGTCAAGAATCATAATTATTATTTCAATAATTATAATTAATTAAATTTGATGAGTTTTAATAAAACATAAGTTTAAAACTCTTATATATAAATATGTGTCGAAGAATAATTATTTAATGTTTGTTACGTCATAAAACGTTTACGTTCATCGTTTAAAATATTCGAAGATAAGTTTTGAGTCAAAACGTTTAATAATCTATAGAAAATAGAACTCGTTTAATATTTTATAAATAAAATATTTATTTGTATTTTTAAAAATCAAAATCATTGTTTTGAAAAGATTTGATGATACTTATGGACTTAAAATATTTATTTATAAATTCTCAAAATCGTTTTACAATACAACACAATGCAACACTACCTCTTGAACATCTCAGACTCGGAGGGCAATTTAATGTTCTATTGTTCTTTTAAATGAAGTTCTTTTGTAGTTTAATGTATTTTTATTTTTAATTAATGAAGTTATTTTATTTTAATTTGGTGTTGTTTTATATTTAAATCTTTATATTCAAACTTTCAAGGGTTCGACGGAGGATTGCTACAAACAAAATGGGCTCAAATGAGAGTGAATTAGTTCAAATAATGTTTCTGTGTGTATTATTGGTTGTTAGAACTTAGAAGAGTGCGATGTAGCGGCTTCAACAAAAAGTACCCCCTCCATCCTAATAAATATATTGATAATGTGACAATGTTTAGGTATAGTACAGCGTTTACTTTATATTTCTTTGATTCATAACATTAATTTTAGTATAATTTTCTTTTCATGAACGGTAAACATATTCATCAAATCTTACTCAAATCTTACTCAAATCCTCAAATTCATGAGGAAGCAACACAAATATATCAGCAAAAATTTTGTTTTTTGCCCGACCGAGTGTTGGCACGGGGCACTGCACTTAGAGAAAATAAATAATTAATAAAAGAAAAGTTAGCAAAAACAAAACTAGAAAAAATGGAAATACCCTCTACATACAATTCATGTTGAAACACATGAAGCGGACTACATTTAAATTTTGCATCATGCGGCTTGTAATTGTTGTGATTAGATCTTGTTCAGTGTTTCAAGTGAAGAGATTGTCAAATCAGTAAATATAATTTGTGTTTATTGATCACCAAATGAGATGGACACACTACAGACTCACTGAATGAAAACACAACTAATGCGTTGCTAACACATCTATTTTCTCGTGTAATTTGTATAGTAATTGAGTCGAGTTTGAATCATTTTTGTTTAGTTTTTATCTTAGTTATAGTATTTGGGTCTTAATATGGTGTTGAGTCATTTTTGTATATTTTGTGTGAGTTTAGTTAAACATTTGAGCCTTGTGATTAATTAAGATAAATATGATTTAATTGTGCTTAAAATTATTCAAATATATTTGATTGTAGGTTGATATAAGAGTCCAAGAAGATTGTATGAACGTACATCTAAGTTGTGGACTAATCTTGTATTTAGACTAAAGCCGTGGGTTGATTTTAAACATATGGAAACTAAATGTTTATCTCACGCGAGTTTAGAAAAGAGAAGTGATGGAAAAAAAATATATCTTAGATGTGGGATTACATTGTTATTTGAACGGAAGGAAGCATAATTGGTTAAATGGGCTGCTAATTAATTGCGTGGATCATTCCAATTAGTGACCATGTGGGCTCATGTCATATCTGGGAGGCAGTGTGACAAAGAGGAGCAGAACCCTACGTGAAGAAAAAAAAAGGAAGCCACGATCGAATATAAACTCCAACTCACGGAAATAATTAGGGGAGAATTTCGGATAACGGAGAGCAATTGGACGAATTTTAATGGAACACAGGAGAAGGAGACGGGGGGGGGGGGGGGGGGGGGGGGAGAGGAAGAAACAAGAGGAGATCATCGGGTTCAATCATTTAATTATAATCATCGATTTCGAGTTTTTCTAACTTTTGATTTTTTGTTAATTGTGTTGGCCCAAGTCTAATTTATAAACAGCCCACGCTACAAGTCGGTAGATGGGCTCGGTCCACTCCTAATGTGTGGAGGGGCTACTCGGTTTCTCTTAATTAGTGAAGGTGCTAATCCTAACTTTAATAATGAGTTTAGGGTTAGTAGGAGGTATTTGTATTAGATTCTAATATGTTGGTTTGTCTTCCAAGCATATGTTTAGGTCTATAAATAGGAGTCAAGTTAGGGTTTCCATTGTACCAAATTCTCCAATAAAGTTTTTGAGTAAATTTTTTTATTCAAGAGAGTTCTCGGGTATCAATTAACCTTGAAGTGATATCAGAGCGGTGAGGTTCTGGCACAATATCAAATTAATCAAATCAGATGAATTTGATAAAGAAGTAGTTTACACGTATCTAATCTGTTGGAAAAAGTGTGTGTGAATGAGATGTTAATCTCAAAGAATTTTTTGGTTCAAGTTTAGGAATGTGGTGTATCCTATCCCACATTGGTGGGGGAACAAAAGTTCTTCTAGTTTATAAGGATAACCCTCAAAGCCTTGAATAACTCATGTGTCATGTTTTACTCCGGCTTATACCCTCGAATCTTGGCTAATTGGGTCGAAATTATGAACTCGTGCCCGCGCGACCTGTGGACACGAATGCAGCTCCGATACGTGTGTTCGTGCGAGACACGTTTATACTAATTTTTGAGTCACTATTTGAGTAGATTCTAGAAGTGGTTTTTTGGTTTGTCAAACCGAAAACCTTTTTGCATTCCAAATTGATTAGTCATTATAATGGATTAATGACCTACTAATGACCATGGTGTAATGACTGATTAATATGAATTAATGGGTGAGTTATGGTCATTAATCGTATGGTTATTTGCATGTATAAATAAACGGGTTTGGGAGCATATGAAGCATATACGATAACACACTAAGATCCACAAACACATATTCACGAATTTGTTTGCAGCAGATTCGTTTCGTTCATCTCAGCAGCTATCATCCGACTTCGTTTCAGGCAGATCATCTTGTCCGGCAGTACACGCTGCTTTGAACCGGTGTACCCTGGGAACGGACGGCGAATCTGTTTAAGGGAATTGTGTCAAACACAAGCCCGGTTCCTTCATTTTCTTATCTTCTACTTTTAGGGATCGTTCCAGCCATCAGTTTATCATCCGGTTCACTGCGTCTTCGATTTGGTTAGATCGTAAATTTATTTTGTATGATTATATTATGCTTCTGTTTGTGTAACGATTGTCATAATCGTTTTACGCTTAAATTTCAACAAACTTAAACAGATTCGCCGTCTGTGAAACAATCTCTGATTTCTTGATATATACATAATTTTGGTAAGCACTCGTTGTTGGTCCTCTAAACTGGAGAATGTTTTAACTTCACATATTATGGTGATACAAAATAATTGTAGTAAAACGGTTTTAATCTTCGTGTGTTGTATCTAGTTGTTGGTTCTAACATGCGTGTTACAACTAGATGTTTTATACCAAATGTATAAATGATTTATAATGTTATTGTCCAACACGAGTGCTATAAATGACGAAGTTTTAAAAACCGAACTTTATGTAAAGTTATATTTAAACCGTTTCTTGATAATATAATTAAGAACGTGTCTTGATGATGTAATTAAGAACGTGTCTTGATTTGATAGTGATGACCATTGATAATTTAATATGTTATTATTATTTATTAATAAAGGGTTTTTGGTCTACTATGTTTACAACCCTTGTAACTGGTCATCAAAAGAATTTAACAAGGTGTTAAAATTTGTTGAATCTCATTGCTAATCTTGTGAGAAATAGCAATTGTGAGAAATAGCAATTGTGAAAAACAACTTGGTGTTGTTTTCAAATTTATTTAGTTAAAGTATATCTATATAAAATATAGATGTATAATGACTTGGTGTTGTTGCTTTGAGCAGATTTGTTCAAAATGAAACGAGGACATGAAGAGATAAGTACGTGGAGTTCCACTGAGGGAGTACCTCAAGATAGGACTCACGGAAATATCTTAGGATTCACTCCTTCAATGTCAGGAATGACTCGAGTGATTGTCTGCCGAGGGTGGTTCATAATGTCTAGAGCAAAAATTCATGCATGCTCTAATCGTTATTCCTTTAAGGAATATCGTGCTGTCAAAAATCGCATAATGATGCTAGATGGCACTAAACACAAGGTGATTGGGATCGGGACTGTAGAATTAAAAGTGTCTACAGGATGTACCCTTTGAAGATCAATGTAGGGAGGAATTCATAGTTGTTTTGTTTTGTCTAATTGTTAGATTAGTTTTCTTTGTAATCTTGTCTTTAGGGTTGCTAGCGAAACTACCGAGCGAAACTGTTGTTTCGCTCGGTATCTAGTTTAGACTGTCTCAGTGACAGTTTCGCCTGGCCAGCGAAACTACCGGCGAAACTGTCTACTGATGTGTATAAATTGTCGCCTTTGTGCACCATTTTGTAACTTTTGCAACTTTGAGAACCCTAATACAAGAAATCTGATTATTGGTAAGTTTGGTGACGGCTAGGAGCATTTCATACTATCTTTGTAGCTTGTTTTCATCTCTTATCATTCTTTTGGTTCAAGTTGTGATTGTTCAATACTAGAAACCCATTTTAGCTATTGGAAATCATCTATTGTTGTTATTTCATTGGTTTTCTTCTCAAAACATCATCATTAGCACTGATTAAGATCAGTGAGGACCAACAATATGGTATCAGAGCATTTGTACTCTTGATTTTTGGTGTTTTGAGTGTTTTTGGTAAAACTTTTGAAAATCTATTTGGATCTGAAATCTGATTGTTTTGGACTGAAAATTGGTTGAATATTGTGCGTTTTGATGTCCTGAAGCTTATGCAATCAACTGATCATTACTCAATAGTGATTTGGGTTGATTTTTGATCATTTCTTCTTCAAAAAAGAGGGTTTTCTGTTCTGGGCGAAATTGCTGATTATTCAGCGAAACTGTGCCTTCAGACAGCGAAACTGTCAAGCGAATTTGTAGTTTCTCTGCGAAACTACCGAGCGAAACTACTCTTTCGCCCTAAATCCGAAGCAAAACTATTGATATTTTTTTTCGAACGAAAGTTCAAACCAGTTTCCAGCGAAACTAGCTAGCGAAACTGTGTGTCATCGGGTATTTCCGAGCGAAAGTGCTGCCCGTGCATACAGCGAAACTAGTTGGCGAAATTGCTGAATTGGTTCAGTGTTCCCAAGCGAAACTGCTGGCGAAATTATAAGTTCCAGCGAAATTATTCAGGATTTCCGAGCGAAATTGCTGGCGAAACTACTTCTCCCAGCGAAACTAATCAAATTGTCTTGTTCTTGTTTGTTTGTGTCTTTCTTATGTCAGGCTGATTTAAGATGGCATCTGGTACCAATGTTGCTGACACTGAAAGCATTGCTCCAAACCGACCTCCGAGGCTGATCAACGGAGACAACTTTGAAGACTGGAAACGATGTCTGAAATCGTTCTTTCTGTACACCGATTACAATCAATGGTTGTCAATCGTCAATGGACCTCATGTTCCAACCATCACTACTGGTGAAGTAAACCAGATCAACACCAATCCGTCTTCCTTTTCTGAGAAGGATTTGAAACTTATTGATCGAGATCAAAAGGCTCTTGGTGCTCTTTCTCTATGTTTGTCGCAAGAAATCTACAATCGTTTCGCTGAGCACTCTGATGCAAAAAGTTTGTTTGATGCTCTTTGTGAGTTTTATGACGGTAATGAAGACCTTGTGAAGGACAAAGAAGCCCAAGCCACTAAAGAATTCAATTCGTTCACAAGCATGAAGAATGAAAAGTTAATTGATTTGACAAACCGCTTTCTGACTGTGTCAAGCAATCTGAAGAAATATGATTCGCAACTCACTAACTCTGAACAAATCAAGAAGCTGCTGGATGCTCTTTCACCCGAGTGGAGCATTCAGGTTCGTATGCTGAAACAAGAGAGGGGTTTCTCCGATTACAAGCTTATGGATGTAATTAACAAGCTTAAGTCTTTTGAGTTGGATGTTCAAAGGAGAGAGTACAATCAAACCATGGGCCCTGCTAAAGTTTACTCTCCGAACTCGGCTCTCATCTCAGCTGTTACACCCAAAGGAGCCTCATCTCAAATTCAATCTGCTCATCTTGGATCTGGTTCATCCTCAACTGCTTCTGCCGCTGCTCAGCAAACATCCCAGATCTCACCCGAATACATGGGATTGTTCTCATTGTTTACCAATAGTTATCAAGCTTTCGCTGCTGGAGAACTTCAAGGTTCGACTCTGACTGCTGAGGATATGTACCAAGTTGACCCAGATGATTTGGAAGAAACTGACCTAAAATGGCAAATGGCCATGTTGACTGTTCGTGCTAGAAAGTTCTTCGAACGTACTGGGAGAAACACCTTCAAGAATCAAAATGGGAGAGTTGGATTCGATAAGGCCAAGCTAAGATGCTACAACTGTAAGCAACTTGGCCATTTCAAAAGAGAATGCCCAAGTCTAATTGTCACTGAACCGACCTCTGAGCCTGCAACTCGAGTCATCCCTATCACTGACAAAGCTGAAGCCAAGCCTACCAAAGAAGTGGCTCTTCTGACTAACTTTGACTGGAGTTCGGAGGTCTCTGAAGCTGAGGAAGCCATCAATCAAGCTCTTGCAGCTCAAATTCATGAACAAAGCAATGACCACACAGTTAACAGCTGTGAGAAGGGAGAAGCTGAGAAGAAGATGAATGAGAAAACTGCAAGCACACCCGCGTGCACATGTGAAAAAGCTCTTGCTGCAGAAAAGGTTATAATGGATCTTTCATATGAATCTGTTCAAGATATGTGCTCTCATCCTTGTAGAATTCGTTTGTTCGGCATCTACAAGGCAAATCGATTGTTGATTGACAACAACAATGAATTAAAAACCATGAACACCCAATTAAAGGAAAAATGAAGCAAAATATTTTGTGAAATTAAATGAGGCAATGCATGAAATATGAACATTTAAAACAAACTCTTCTTGCTAAAAATGTTGAGTTAAACATGCTTTCTGAAAGAGTTACTTTAGCCCAATTTGAAACCTCTCAACTTCAGACTAAGTTAAATCGATGGACCATTTCTCAAATGAAAGTTGAAGAGATGCTAGTTAAACAACGAGGAGCTAAAATAAAAACCGGGATAGGTATGGAGGACAATGGGAATGTGTTTCCTAAAGTTTATCCTCCTCCTAGCACGCATTGTTATTCTCCTACTCCGAAACCTCATCCCCTAAATGATTTAATTCCTAGTGATGCTAACAGTCTGCATGCAGGTCTAGAAGGAGTGAACCATAAGGAGATCAGGGAGGATTTTGATAATGGATATGGTAACACAAGTGGGCTTGGATGCGGTAGTCTAAATTCTAAGGAGTCTGTCTCAAGTAGTAGTTCTAATTTCAAGAAGTCTAGCTCAGACAGTAGTATAGCTAGTAGTTGTTCATCTTTAGATAGCAGTAGTGATGTGTCCGTGTCTGTTAATCTAGAAAGTTTTGTTTCAAATGAAAATGATCAATGTCATGCAAGTACATCTCAAAATCGCTTCAACAAATTTCTTTCTAATCCAATTCCTTCCTTCACTCCAATACGAATTTCAAAACCTACCGAAAATCATGTTTTCTCAAGAAAAGAAATCATCTTTGAAAACTAAACATGCCAAAACCGTTATCAAAATTAATACTGCAAATGTTTCAAATGATAAAACAAAGATGGATTTTGAAACCAACAGTGATTCTGATTCTAACACATCAGATTGTGAGGAGGAAAGGTTTTCAGAAACTTCCTCCTGCACAAGTCACAAATCTCACTGTTTCAGATGTGGCAAGGATGATCATGTTGTTAAGCATTGCAAAGAGAAATTAAATCGAACAACCCATGATAGATCCTTTGGCCACAAGGTAACCAGTTTTGTAAAACAATTCCTTGGGGGAAAACAGAAAGTTACAAATCCCGGAAATGCAAAAGTCTGGGTACCTGTTATTAAGTAATTTCTTGTCTTGTATTGCCAGGCACTCCCGAAGAACTCTACAAATAGTTATTGGCATATTGATTCGGGATGCTCTCGGCATATGACAGGGTTGAAAGACCTGCTTACCAATTACAGGATCGTGGATGGTGGGTTTGTTTCTTTTGCAGGTGATAAGAGGGGTGGAAAGATGGTTGGTCAAGGAGATGTGTCATATGGATCTCTTACTTTGGAGCAAGTCAATTATGTTCCCGAATTGCAGTTTAATCTTCTAAGTGTGTCACAAATCTGTGACAAGGATATTCCTGTGCTGTTCAAATCCAATGAATGTTTATTTCTCAAGCCTGAATTCAAAGTGCCCGAAGAGATGGTGGCGATGCGTGCACCTCGCATCAATGACACATACCTGCTGAATATGAAATCCACTGCATCTCACTCTTCGTCCATGACTTGTTTACTTTCAAAAGCTTCTGTATCTGAATGCTTCCTGTGGCATAGACGTTTAGGACACATAAACTTCAAAATTTTAAATAATCTTGTCAAAAACAATTTGGTCCGAGGTCTTCCATTCAAAGATTTTTCTGTCGTTGAAAAATGTCTTTCATGTGCCAAAGGAAAACAACATAAAAAGCCACATAAGCCAAAAGCGGAAAATTCTATTTCAAGTCCTTTAGAATTGCTTCACACTGATTTATTTGGACCTATTAGTGTTCAAAGTCTGGGAAAAAGGTCTTACTGTCTTGTTGTCACTGATGATTATTCCAGGTACTCTTGGGTTAGGTTCTTGAAGCAAAAGAGTGACACGACTGAAGCTTTACAGAATATTATTCTGTCCGTGGAAAGTTCAAGAAGTAAGAAAGTCAAGGCAATCAGAAGCGACAATGGAACTGAATTCCGTAATCAGATCTTTGACTCTTTCTGTGCAAACAAAGGGATTCTTCGACAATACAGTGCTGCAAGAACTCCGCAGCAGAATGGAGTTGCTGAAAGAAATAATCGCACACTCGTGGAAGCTGCTCGTACAATGTTGATTGAGTCAAAGTTGCCGATTATCTTCTGCGCTGAAGCTGTGAATTGTGCGTCCTATGTGCTGAACCGTGTCCTAATCGTGAAGGATAAGATGAAGACGTCATACGAGCTGTATCATGGAAGGAAGCCACTGATCGATTTCTTCAAGCCGTTTGGTTGTTCGTGCACATTGCTGAATACCGAAGCTCAAATTACGAAATTTGGAGCCGTCTCTGATGAATGTTTCTTTATGGGGTATTCTTCTTCTCAAAAGGCTTATAGGGTTTATAACAAACGTACTCGCATTGTGCAGGAATCCTACTATGTTGACTGGCAAGAATCAAACACTCCCAACACCGGGTCTGGACCAGAATGGTTTTATGATTCAGATACTCTGTTCAAGTCATTCAATCTTCCTATCCTTGCTGAAGCAAATGATAATCCTCCTCTCGTCGTTATCACCCCTCACTCCGAAATTCAACAAAACCCATCCTCACCCTCACAGCCTACGCATCAACCCGACTGTCCATTTTCCTCTCATGAATTATCCCATCAAACCTCCGAACCCGCTCCCCTCAACCTTGACTCAAATTTCAAAACCTTAAAAGATCATCCGCATGACCTCGTCATTGGTTCTATTACGGATGGAGTGAGGACTCGTCATCAATCTGGATTGGTCAATGAATGCTTGTTCGCGTGTTTTCTGTCTCAGATCGTTCCTAAAAATGTAGAGGAAGCCTTAGCAGATCCAAGTTGTGTAGACTCTATGCAGTCTGAGCTACAACAGTTCAGAAAGCTGAAGGTATGGCAACTCGTGGATCTTCCAGAAAACAAGGTTCCAATTGGTACAAAGTGGGTTTTCAGGAACAAGCCAGATGATAGAGGTGTTGTGATCAGAAACAAGTCAAGACTCGTGGTTCAAGGTTTTTATCAAGAAGAAGGAATTGACTACACCGAAGTGTTTGCACCTGTTGCACGCATTGAGGCCATTTGTATTTTCTTGGCTCATGCTGCACACAAAAATTTCAAGGTGTTTCAAATGGACGTCAAGTGCGCTTTCTTATATGGGGATATTGATGAAGAAATCTATGTGAATCAACCTCCAGGCTTCGAATACCATGAATTTCCTGACAAAGTGTACAAGCTCGACAAATCTCTCTACGGTTTACATCAGGCTCCCAGAATTTGGTACGAGACTTTGACGCAATATCTTTTGGGTAAAGGCTTTACACGTGGCTCCATTGACATGACGTTGTTTAAGAAAGAGGTCAACGGTGAAGTGCTGATCGTTCAAGTATATGTAGATGACATAATTTTTGGTTCAACAAATGAGAAGCTATGTCGCGAGTTTGAAGAAGTGATGAAAGAAAAATTCGAAATGAGTATGATGGGGGAAATGTGTTTCTTTCTTGGCTTGCAGGTGGAACAAAAACCAGATGGCATTCTCATTCATCAAGAGAAGTATATTCTGGAAATTCTGAAGAAATACAAGATGAACGACGCGTCTGCTGAACTCACCCCTTTCACATCTCAGACATGTTTAACTCCCGACAGTCAAGGAAAGCCGGTCGACCCCAAGTATTATCGATCAATGATTGGGTCTCTTATGTATCTTACAGCCAGTCGTCCGGACATCACTTTTGCCGTATGCTACTGTGCTCGTTATCAGGCTGACCCAAGGGAATCTCATGAAAAGGCCGTCAAGAGAATTCTCCGTTATTTGAAAGGTTCATCAAGATTGGGTCTTTGGTATCCTAGGGGTGGAAGCTTTGAACTTAACTCTTATTCCGACAGTGATCACAGAGGATGCAAGCTTGATCGAAAGTCAGTTTCTGGGGGAATGCTTGGTTTCATGGCAAAGCAAAAAGCAAACAACCGTCTCTTTATCCACAGGAGAAGCTGAATACATCGCCGTCTCAAGTTGCTATTGTCAAGTGCTATGGATTTAACACCAGATGATGGATTATGGAATCAACTTCCTTCATACTCCGCTGTTCTGTGACAACGAAGCCGCTGTTGGAATCTCCAAGAATCCGATTCATCATACAAGAACGAAGCACATCGAAACCAGGGTTCATGCAATCCGTGACGCTCAGGAAAAAGGGTTTATCGATGTTATTCCTATTGAAACCAAGGCCCAGAAAGCTGATATTTTCACAAAAACTTTTGATAAACCCCGATTTTATGAGCTTATTAAAATGCTGGGCATGATTTCCTTTTAAATAAAAAATTAAAAAAATTAAAAAAATTAAAAAAATATATAAATAAAAAAAAAATTCATAAATGAGAAATTGATCCGACCTTGTGAGAAATGATAATATATCAACATGCGTTATCTGCCGTGGATAGAGTAGAAATAAAAGCTGTATTGTGCTTGTATGATCTTTGGGTGTGCATGACTAATATGATATCTATGAGTAGGATATAAACATAAAGCTTGCCTGATATACTCTAGTTTTCATTTCTTGATAAGTGTTGCAAAGATTCTAAAATTAAGAGATGTTCTGATGTACGCATGCTTTGCAAATAAGGCTTTATGCCATTTTTATACTCAACTCAGTGGGTCTTCTTTGCGTGCTTTTAAGGCCGACCTGATCACCTGCTGATTGAGTTTCTGCTTTATTTTCTTGGTGTTTAGTATATATCATTGGACTTTCTCTGCGTGCCGATAAGGCCGACCTGATTGTTGTTGATATATACGTCTTCTGCTTTATTTTTCATTTTTATTTTCCTAAGTGCATCGGGCTTTCTCTGCGTGCTTTGCGGCCGACCTGATTGCTGTTCACTTAGGGTTCTGCTTTATTTTTGTATGAAACATCATGAACGTATATCTCATTTTAAAAAGATAAAAGAAAAATCAAGATGAATATGATGATTTGTTAACTTCTTTGATTGAGTGAGGCTAAGTGATCAGTGCATGATTAATACACCTTAAGCATATCCAAAAATGTTAAATACTATTAGTGCATGCTTAAAATCAATGTGATGCATTCGGGATCTGCTTGACTTGCATGCTGTTTAAGTTTGAAATTGAAATGTGTATGATGTGTATTGGTTGATATGATCTCACGTCTGGATCTTTCTCAAAATTAAAACAGAGTTTATTTGTATAGTCGTCTTATTTTATTTTGAAAGCTCAAAAAGTTTTTCTTTCTGCGTTATTTTTGATAAGATCGATACTTTATGAATAGTATGTTGATTTGTGTGAGTTTGTCGGCATTTCAAAAGTTCAAAATCTGAAATGGGTCAAAATTGAAATTTTAGGGTTTTCAGCGAAACTACTGTTTCGCCTGCTTAGTTTCGCCGTACGCGCTCTCAGCGAACTTATACTTTCGTTATTGGCGAAATTAATCTGATTGATCAATGGGTCGAGCGAATCTGCTCTTTCGCTCAGGCGAAACTACTGTTTCGCCCGAGCGAAACTACGAGCGAAACTGCCCAGGTACTTAAACTCTTGATCGAGTCTCTCGGTCATTATCCTTCAAACCCTATCGAGAAACACCTGCAAAAGCCTCGACTCGCGAAACTCGTTATTTCACCAAACTGTTTCATCGTTTTCTTCATTTCAACCGATACCGGTTCAAGAAAAATGTCCGCTTTAAAGCACGAGCCGCGAAGTAATGTAACTGCATATCTGGATGATAGATCTGAGAAGGCCATCGGTTTTAGAGACTGCATTGCATGGCTGAAAAAGTCGTGCATTTTTCATGCAATTTCTCACATGCCGATCATCGACGACAGGCACATTAGAGAATTCTGGCTGACGGTTGAGTATGATGTTAAAGCTAAACCTGAATGTATTCGAGCGAAGGTCATGCAGAAGGACATTGTGATCACAATGAAGACCATAGCTTAAGCTCTTATGCTCGAGGATGATGTTGGTGAAGCAACAAAACTGAAAGAACTGGATGTTTTAAAAGGTTTTGAGAAAGAGATGGGATATGAAGGTGGTGAGTTATGGAAGACCAAGAAGGAGATAAAGAAATCGTTGATGTCAAAGGAATGGGGATATATTGCTCATGTCTTCATTTCCTGCCTAGATGACAGAAAAGGTGGGTCTGATGGATTGAATCTGAATTGGGCAGAGGCCATGTTGTTGGTGTGTAAAGGAAAGAAAGCCAACATTCCTCAAAGAATCTTTAATGCGATGGTTTCTAACATCCAAGCACTGAAAAAGTCAAGATGGCTCTTGTATCCAAGATTTTTGCAGATGATCATTGAACACCTAGAGCCGGAATTGCCTAAGCTGGGGGTGGCTCTTATTGTTAACCCAATGCACCCAAGAATCCTATCCGATTGTGCTGCCAAGAGACCAGATTTCTCCGGATACACCACATACCTGATGAAACATATGTATCCTGATAAGAGGTATGAATACATTAAGAAGCTGATTGAGGATGAGAACAAGAGGAGAAATGATGGAAAGGAGAGTGAGAATGTGAAAGGAAAGAGGAAGCAATATGTGAGAAGCTCGGGCAAGGAACCTGCTGATGAAATCGAAGATGAGCTTGAAATCTTGGCACAACAAGGAAAGAAATCTAAGCAAAAGCAGAGTGCCCAAACTGAAGAAGAATTAAGGGCAACCAAGAAAAGAAGGGTTGATCCCCGATCTGAGATGGATGAAGATGTCATTCGAGGTGTTAATACCTCTTTGGCCAATGAACTGGGAATGATAAAGACAAAGCTGGTAAATTCAGAGATAAGAGAAAAAGAGAAGGATAAGCAGATACTGAGCATGAATGAGATCATTGTAAAACAATCTTCACTGATCAAAACATTGCTGGTAGAAATGAATGAAATTAAGAAGCATCTGAATTTGCCCAATCAAATGAGTGAAGCTAAGATTGAATCCTTGACTGATTTCACAAAGTCTAGAACTGGAGAAGCAGGTGGTAGTGGCACTGGTGGGGCTGGTGTAAGTGGTTCAGGTGGAGATGAGGCTGGTGGAAGTGGTGTTCCTAATAATGAAGATTTGGATGCTATAAACGTGAGTGATGTAAACTTGTACAGTTTTGAAACAGAGAAACAGCCTGAGATTGTACAGGCACAATTCCTCCATCTTATTGATGAAAGCGATGAAGAGGCTGAAATTGATGATCGTTCAGAGCCTGAAAACTACTCCTTGACTGAAAAATTCTCTGATCTACCAAGAAAAAATAAGCTCTGTAAGTTAAGAAGTTATTGAATTGAAAAGGGAAGAATGGTTCACCAAACCTGAGCTTGAAGATCAGACTCCTCTATTTCAAAACATTGCTCAGCCAAGGAGAAAAGAGTCTGATAGACACATCATAAGCTGGAAGTTCAATGCTAATGTTCATGCCTTTATGATTAAGAGAAGAGGGGGTAGCATCTCCTATATACACAAACGTGATAGTTTCAAGACCTTGCCCAGATGGGATCTGAGGAGGTTGGCAGAGCTCCCCCTCATCGATGAAGAGCAAAGTGGAAGGGCTATAAATTTGAAAAAGATGCTGCAACAGGCTGCAAAAGACGACTTTGTGTCTTTTGGATTTATGAAAGGTGAAAGGAGGAAGTCCAGGACAAAAATTGATGAAGCAACCAGAAAGCCCAAGGTCTTCCTAGAATTCAAACCAGCCAAGACTATGAACAGGGTCAGAATTCCAGACCAACAACCTTCAAGGCTGCAGTTATTTAAGAAATGGTTTTACGACAATCAAACCGGTGAGGCCGTCATCAGAATTGGAGAAGATGCTGAGATTAGACTGTTTGACCCTATGGAAGTCTTTTCTTTCAGCAACGATGATTTGAAAATCCTGTGTGAAAATCCAATCCGCTGCGGGGCAGGAGATGATACTGCTGAAGAGGCAAATCTTTTTATGAGAGTTGCCAACAAAGCTCGAGGAATTGTCAAAGAAATAAAGGATTTGGCACAAAAGGTACGAGCTGATGAAGACCAAATTGAAGAAGATAGGGATTTGGCAAACCAAATGAATAAATCTTGGAGCGGTCTTGGAGAATCTTCTGAGCAAGTTGAAAAGTCGGCTGATGTCCCCGTTGCTAATGAGCCAACTGTTTTGGGGGAATCAGAGGCTGAAATCCCCGTTGCTGAAGAGTCTAATGTCTTGGGGGAAACTGATCTGAACAAAGAGCCAAGCCCGAGTGAAGCCGGAGCCGAAGAATGAAGAATCAAGAGGCTGAATCCCTCCCTAGGGGGAATATTGAAGATCAATGTAGGGAGGAATTCATAGTTGTTTTGTTTTGTCTAATTGTTAGATTAGTTTTCTTTGTAATCTTGTCTTTAGGGTTGCTAGCGAAACTACCGAGCGAAACTGTTGTTTCGCTCGGTATCTAGTTTAGACTGTCTCAGTGACAGTTTCGCCTGGCCAGCGAAACTACCAGCGAAACTGTCTACTGATGTGTATAAATTGTCGCCTTTGTGCACCATTTTGTAACTTTTGCAACTTTGAGAACCCTAATACAAGAAATCTGATTATTGGTAAGTTTGGTGACGGCTAGGAGCATTTCATACTATCTTTGTAGCTTGTTTTCATCTCTTATCATTCTTTTGGTTCAAGTTGTGATTGTTCAATAATAGAAACCCATTTTAGCTATTGGAAATCATCTATTGTTGTTATTTCATTGGTTTTCTTCTCAAAACATCATCATTAGCACCGATTAAGATCAGTGAGGACCAACACCCTTACCTTGGAAGATGTTTTCCATATGCCTAGTATCAAGAAGAACGTTATCTCTGTGAGCAAGTTGAATATCGGTGGTTACTCGATATTATTTGCATCAACGAATTCGTGGAGAATGTTTCGTCATCAGAATTCGGTTATGTTCCATGCGGTAGGAACTGTTGTAGGAGGACTACATCGCTTAACTCTTTGGAGTGATGTTAAAGAGGTCATCGAGATATCAGATGACGAGAGTATTGGGGATAGCAACACTACATGATTTTATGTTTTAATTAAATAAGACTTTATTTCGTTATGAAATAATTGTTTTATATAAGACTTTGTCATGTTTTGGAATAAGTGTGTTTGTGGTTTGAAATTATTTTTATAAATGGTTATGTTTGCTTTGATATTTGGTCATTACAATGCAAATGTTTATTCAATTTTTTCAACAGGATAATACAAGAAGTCTGATGCACATGTTTAACTTGTGAGTTTAAATTAGACATGTAAATCATATATGAAACACCCCACACAATGGTAGATGATAAAGTGTATTAAAATGCACGGACATGGTATATCTCGTAGTGTTGATGTGCTCAACATATTACGGATGCACAAGTGTGAATTGTGGCATATGAATGCAAGATATGTTATTATGGATTACAATATATGATATTGTAATTTATAAATTTGTAGAAATTTATGAAGGTCAGGTAGATGCGTCTACCACCTCAATGTTGTTGAACTATTAGAAGACTTGGTCTTCATTTGGGAGAGTATCCTAAAACATATAGTTCTAGAAAACAAGGGATGATACATCGCTTGTGTAATGGGTTGTTGAGTGTCAATTTAGTTGACTACATCTCAAAACAATATTGATTGTATTCTGGATTCATTCATATTGGTTATGAATGCACTCACCAAATTTAATCCAATTAAGGCTCATGATGAGGCCTTCAAGTACAATTGGTAATTTGGATATTAAGGAAAATAGATTATGATCCTAAAACCGAATAATGGGTTATGTATGGTTATGCAACATACATATGAGACGTACACAATGTTATTGGTCTAGTCTCACGAATTTGTCTAAATGAATGTGTGAATGTGGGAAACGGATATTGTGATATCCATTGAGGGTGTGATGAATCAGAATGATGCATCTTCTGTTCACATGCTAACGTATTGCAGTCTAAAGCATGCTAGACTAGCACTTGGTTGATTGTGATGCTCTGTTGAGATTAATCAACTATAACATTCAAGATACACATGAACACAAGACTGGATTTGTGTATAGACAAAGTTCAAAGAAAGTCTACATTCGGTGTAAGGAACATGATATAATCTATGGAAAACTTGAATGACTAGATCATTAAAGTTGATATTACCTAGTTTTCGACGCCTATAGCAATTTTGATTTCTTCCGGACCACTGGTTATTTCGAACAGGTTGTTCCGGACTTGTGTGGTCCTTTGGATAGGTTGTTCCGGAATCGTGCGGTTCTTCGGAAAGGTTGTTCCGAACTCATGTGGGTCTTACACAATTTTTAGAATTATGCTAGAGGTTAACTTAGAATTATTCTAAGTATGAGATGCTTGTGTGAACAAACTTATGAAAAAAACATGTGTTGTTTATGATACGGATTCGTATAAGCGGGTGAAGATAACCTAGGCTAAACCTAGCGGCAACGATCTTGGCCAACCAAGAATCGTCGACGGTTGTGATATCCGGCCAACCGGAACTATCAATGAACAAAACCTGTTCAACAAGAAAATACTTTTCTTTATTCAAAAATCAACTTCCCTAATTGAGAATTACAGAACTGTTTAAATAGGAAAAGAATCACACTTAAACTAGGAAACAAATAAAAATAAAATAACTGCTAAAATAATGATAGATTAGGAATCAAGAAACCCTATTGGGCTTGGATTCCCTGGGTTGCAAATCGGGTCTGAATACGGATCAACCGGATCCGTATCATCCTCCCCTTCTTTAAAAAACTCGTCCTCGAGTTTTAATATCGGATCAAAACCACCAGGATCAAACGGAATACCCCGACGTCTTCCTCTTAACATCGTCACGAACAAGATCATCACGACCAACTCTTTAAGTTTATCTTCACATGTCGCTCGAGTCGGCTTCAAGCGAACATTATTTTGACTGGCGGGTCCAGGGTCTATTGGGTTACCGTGTCTTTCCACATCCTTCCCCCTTGATACGGATTCGTATAAGCGGATGTAGATAACCTAGGCTAAAACCTAGCGGCGAAGACGCTTGGCCAACCAAGTCGCCGACGACGGTGTGATATCCGGCCAACCGGAACTATAAATGAACAAAACCTGTTCAACAAGAAAATACTTTTCTTTATTCAAAAATCAACTTCCCTAATTGAGAATTACAGAACTGTTTAAATAGGAAAAGAATCACACTTAAACTAGGAAACAAATAAAAATAAAATAACTGCTAAAATAATGATAGATTAGGAATCAAGAAACCCTATTGGGCTTGGATTCCCTGGGTTGCAAATCGGGTCTGAATACGGATCAACCGGATCCGTATCATCCTCCCCTTCTTTAAAAAACTCGTCCTCGAGTTTTAATATCGGATCAAAACCACCAGGATCAAACGGAATACCCCGACGTCTTCCTCTTAACATCGTCACGAACAAGATCATCACGACCAACTCTTTAAGTTTATCTTCACATGTCGCTCGAGTCGGCTTCAAGCGAACATTATTTTGACTGGCGGGTCCAGGGTCTATTGGGTTACCGTGTCTTTCCACATCCTTCCCCCTCTCCCCCTCTTCGAAAAAGACTCGTCCTCGAGTCTTGAGAACGTCAAAGAAAACACCGCTAATTTTAGAGCTAAAACCACCTTTAAACAAAGCATTCATACCATTAATAACTTGGTCTTTATGAAAACATTGAGCAAATCGTGATTGGGATTCAATCCCTACATCAAAGTTTACGGAATTCAAACGAAATTTGATTTGAGATATATCCATCCTTTGCATGCACTTTGAGGTCAATATTGAGAACTGAACTATTCTTATCCATTCACTTAGACGATAACTCAATTTCTGTCCCTCAAAATTATGCAATGTCAATCCCACTAATTTTGTATACCCAAAATTTTCGAACGGAAACTTAAATTTGATGGGCATCCCAAACAAATAAAAAAGAAACCCACTCGTATTAAAATTCACCAAAATATGAAACCTCAAGTTTTGAGGACTTTCTACCGTAACCTCGATTTCGCTGCAACTTATCGCCTTATCCTTAGGAGAATTCCAAATCGGACTAAAAAAGTCATAGCCCTCAAGAATTGAAAAC
This sequence comes from Deinandra increscens subsp. villosa, assembly GCA_039602395.1. Taxonomy (NCBI): domain Eukaryota; kingdom Viridiplantae; phylum Streptophyta; class Magnoliopsida; order Asterales; family Asteraceae; genus Deinandra; species Deinandra increscens. Next base: position 2,354,497 of record JBCNJP010000008.1, on the reverse strand, counting down.
GAACTGTCTTTGTTCCCGTGCTCCTCCATTGATACGTGATTCACGGTAGGGGTATAAACCCACCTGGGTCGATCAAGGCTCCAAACTGTTGGTCGCGGCTGCAGGAAAGTTGGCGTGTGAGGTGATTGCGGTTGCGGGTACAAGGGTGGCGCAGGTGATGCGTCTTGCGCGGACAACGTTGGTTTTGCTAGCGGAAAACTAACCCAACCAAGAAATACTTGGATGCGGAGACACTCTTCCGCATCGGGTGTCACCCTGTCTTCATCATATATCGGTGCGTTTTCAAAAAGTAGTTCAAGTTCACGAACCCGTTGTTGTAAACTTTCGATCTCAGCAACGTCACGTGGGTCACGCTGTTCCTGCCCGTTGCCTCCGGCAGCGAATCTACGGTGCTGACGACGATCTCCCTCACGATCCGACATCCTGAGAAACCTGAGCTCTGAATACCACTTGATACGGATTCGTATAAGCGGATGTAGATAACCTAGGCTAAAACCTAGCGGCGAAGACGCTTGGCCAACCAAGTCGCCGACGACGGTGTGATATCCGGCCAACCGGAACTATCAATGAACAAAACCTGTTCAACAAGAAAATACTTTTCTTTATTCAAAAATCAACTTCCCTAATTGAGAATTACAGAACTGTTGAAATAGGAAAAGAATCACACTTAAACTAGGAAACAAATAAAAATAAAATAACTGCTAAAATAATGATAGATTAGGAATCAAGAAACCCTATTGGGCTTGGATTCCCTGGGTTGCAAATCGGGTCTGAATACGGATCAACCGGATCTGTATCAGTTTACATCAACTCTAAAGCACTTGTGAGCTAATATATATAATGAGTTGAACTTATGGACCGTATTGATACATTTGTTGTTCAAATCATGAGGGTCTAAGTGTGATCATAAGTGATGTCACATAAAGCTTATCAAGGTGCAGGCAATGTGGGGGTGAGACCGTTTGAGAAACAACCAGTGTGATGGTTGAAATGGCATAACCATAGAGAGAGGGAGAACCTTTCATCACCCTATTTGGATGCAATCCGATGACACTTAAATATGGGGGTGGCTTGCATTTTATATATATGTTTGGCAATAAGGATTGAAATCATATGACTAAGTGGAGTACACAATAGTCATAAGGATTTGTTCACCTTGGAAAGACTATAATGTGGCCACAAAGGGTACTTATTGCAAGTTAAGATTATAAATCTTGGCTGCAAATTATCTTGGTTGGTTTGACGAATTGTGGGAACCATCTAGTTTATGATAACTGAGTGGTTGGCATCCCGGGGAAAGATCCACTAGCTCCCATGCAGATAATATACTCATTGTTGTAAGTAATGTCAAGACGTCTTGGATGCAAGATTTTGACAAGAAAGACATGGGAATGGCAAATGTGGTTTTGGAAATTCAAAACACAAGGACTTGTTTAAAGTCAAGCCCACTGTGTGGACAAAAATTTTTGGGAAGTTATGAGAATGGAAAATAGCTTTTGCAAATGGATTTTGCAAATGACTCTAGTGTGGCTAGAACTACAAATTGACACGTGTAAGTATCTAGCTAAGAACAGAGGAGAGCCTATTTAGAGTACTAAAAAATTATTGGCAGTCTAATGTATCTGATGAGTTGTACTAGACCAGACTTAAGTTAAGTAGATACACGAGTAATCCAAGTTTAACTCATTGGAGTTGTGTGATTGGGTTACTTAGGTACCTAAGGTACACAAAGGAATACGAGTTGCACTATAACCAATATCCAGCAGTGATTCAAGGACATTGTGATCCAAGTTGGATATTTGATACGATATCTGATATGATATTTGATACGAATGATTCCAAAGCAAATTGGATATCTGATACGAATGATTCCAGAGCAACGAGTGAATATGTATTCACACTTGGAAGTGCAACCATATCGTGGAAATTTTCAAAACAAAAGGTTATTTTAGATCCACGATGGAAGCTGAATTCATCGCTTTAGATAGAGCTGGTGAAGAGGCAGAATGGCTACGTCTATTGAGGATATACCAAGATGGCCTAAGGCGGCAACGGCCATATGTAGACACTGTGATAGCCAATCGGAAATTGACAGAGCTCATAGCACAATGTATAATGGTAAGAATAGACATATAAGACGTAGACATAATACGGTACGACAACTAATCTCTACTGAAATTATCACTGTTGACTATGTGAAGTCACTGTGGGGGGAAGAATTGATAACTCCACGCACTTTAAGAAAGGGATGTATAATTGGAATCAATACATCTCCTAGTCCATTCCTAAATGTGACAAGTACGAGGTTAAGCCTATGGCTTTTAATGATTCAGCTGAGGCAGCCACACGTGGTGAATCACCTATGTGAGAGAGAAGTGGGGTTGCTTCGAAGGGTATTGAGAAGGGGCACAATACCTAAGAGCTCTCGCAGAACCAGGCTAATGTTCATGACCATAACGAACATAACTATGAGGACTTGATATTGTCAAGGAGAGTCTTGTGTGAAGCACATTGTCGCCTACACAAACGGCAAACGAGTTCAAAGGCATCACAGCCTACTCAGAGCCAGTAGACTAAGTGTGTTTCATGAGCGAAGGTTCAAAGGGTAACACCTACCTATCGTATGCAAGATTCAACTGTTGAAACTTAATCAGACTCTGTTGCTTCTGAGATCAACCTCCATTCATGTGGGGGATTGTTGGAAAAAGTGTGTGTGAATGAGATGTTAATCTCAAAGAATTTTTGGTTCAAGTTTAGGAATGTGGTGTATCTTATCCCACATTGGTGGGGGAACAAAAGTTCTTCTAGTTTATAAGGATAACCCTCAAAGCCTTGAATAACTCATGTGTCATGTTTTACTTCGGCTTATACACTCGCGCAGGGGGGGGGGGGTGCAAATCTTGGCTAATTGGGTCGAAATTATGAACTCGTGCCCGCGCGACCTGTGGACACGAATGCAGCTCCGAAACGTGTGTTCGTGCGAGACACGTTTATACTAATTTTCGAGCCACTTTTTGAGTAGATTCTAGAAGTGGTTTTTTGGTGTGTTAAACCGAAAACCTTTTTGCATTCCAAATTGATTAGTCATTATAATGGATTAATGACCTACTAATGACCATGGTGTAATGACTGATTAATATGAATTAATGAGTGAGTTATGGTCATTAATCGTATGGTTATTTGCGTGTATAAATACACGGGTTTGGGAGAAAATGAAGCATATACGATAACACACTAAGATCCACAAACACATATTCATGAATTTGTCTGCAGCAGATTCGTTTCGTTCATCTCAACAGCTATCGTCCGACTTCGTTTCAGGCAGACAGGGCCGTTTCTGAGAACGTCAAAAAAAAATTTGGGCCCGGCACAGAAAAAAAGTGCCCCTATATTATAATATCCATAATCAAGTACGAAAAGACAAAAGTACGAAGAAAATCATTCGTGCAACGAAAGTATTACTCCTACAAATATACTATACCTAACTAAATCATGCGGCTCTTCTCCCATTTTTTGAAGCAAAGTCTTCGATCAAGGATTTATAATTCATGTTCTCCAACAGATCGCTCTCTATAGCAATCATTGCTAATCCGCTCAGTCTATCTTGGGACATTGTAGATCTTAAGTATGACTTCAGCAACTTGAGTTTTGAGAAGCTTCTTTCTGCTGATGCCGCCGTCACTGGAATAGTTAACAATATTCTGTATGCAATCATTGCATTATCAAAGACACTGCCCTACATTTGGAAATTAGATGTTACCGGAATAGTAAAAAATATATACATCGAAAATAGAATGCGTTTGGAAATTAAAGTCCGACCTCTTTTAGATTTTGTAAAGCATCAACAGGACTGGTAATTCTACTCGGCAAAAATCTTTCAAACAACTTCAACTCCAGAAAAAGTTCATCGCCATCAATATCTGCTTTTTCTTGGTACTTCAATGCATCTTCAAGAGCATGACAATGTGACTTAGGCAAACTTTCTTCAAGTTGCCTCAACCTTTTAGGAACAAAAACCCAAATAGTTTTTCATATTGTTGGTGTTGTTCAAATCTTCGTTCTATAGAAGCAAGTGCTTGATCAAATTGTTAACTTTAAAATTCTCCTCGGGTGAAAATAAAACTTCTTGTTCAGTTGAAGTATCATCAAATTGTTTTTTCTTACGAATAATACGCCTTTGATGGAATACCGGATCAACACCATTTCACTTGCAACTATTTTAGCTTCATTGATCGCCTCAGCCAACCCCACTTCTCTATATTCCTTGAAGAACTCAATTAACTTGTTGACTTCTTCAATAGCAACATCAAGAACCATATCTTCTGATTGTAACTTTTTGCTCACCACATTCACCGATGATAATATTTTATACCAAATCACTCTTGCTACCAAAAATTCAAAATCACTAACCATATTAACCGCTAGTGATTTAGCTTCACTTTGAATTAAAGTGTCTTTATCAGTTGCCTCAACTTCAAGCAAAGCTTCTCTTACATCGGGAAGATATAATCTAATAGGCTTCACACTGTCAACACGACTTTCCCAACGCGTTGTGGATAATGGTTTAAGAGTCAATCCTTTAACATGCTCTCTCATGATATCCCACTTATTAATGGATCTCGAAAAAAGAGTATAAATTCGTTGAATAACTGCAAAAAACTCTCTAGATTTAGCACATGTATTACCCATGTCACATAATATAAGATTAAGACTATGACAACCACATGGCGTATAAAAAGCTCTAGGATTTATTTCTCGGAATCTCGTGTGACACCCGAGAATTCCAAGGTTAACTTCCGTTAGACAACTTCCGTTAGTTACGTTAGTAACTAATACTTAACTAGGCCGAATACGTCCACGTCCTTTGGTTGATCACCAAACCCGCCCATATATGTTATGTGTTCAATTAATTATGGTCATTATGTGCAAACGTGATTTAAATGCATAATTATTAATAAAAAGCATGACTATTTAATTAATTGATAAATTATGTGACAAATTGCTTATTTGGATTATTATATGTTAACCGGGTAATTAAATGTATGCATACATGTTTAATGATTGGGCTAGTAATTAGTTAATGATGGACTAATCATGGGCTAATGATGGCTAATCATTGGGGGCCCAAATCCCAATGAAAGCCCATAAGACCACTAGTATTTAAATAGAATTATAAACCCTAATCCCATTTACATGCTCCATCACCACACACACACACTCCCCATCACACTCTCTCCCTCTCACGACTTCTGGATCAGCCCCAAGAACCACCATTAGCAGCCCTCTTCTCTGTTGGTGAAGATCATCCATCGAGCTCGATCAAACCGTGAGTCCCATGAACCATCTTCTTGCTTTTCTATGTGTTTTCTTCATAAAGCATGCTTAGATCTTCATGTAATCACTTGATCTTCTGTATGAGTGCTTAGGAATGCTAGATCTACCATAAAAACTACAACTTTACGTGTGAAACTGATCCATAATAGAGATTCATGCTAGATTAGGTCATTTTGGGTAAAGTGTGTTCTTGAAGATTTGATGATGAAAATGCATGTTTATGATGTTAAAAATGCTCCTGTGATGTTCCTAAATGATTATGTATGCTTGAAAATGAATTACACGAAGTATGGAGGCTGTTAGAAAGATTTTTAGTCAAATTTACGGGTTTTTTAGCGACCAGCGAAACTGTGCATTCATTAGGAGAAACTATCCAGCGAAACTGTGCATATCTCCTTCCAGCGACACTGTCCAGCGAAACTGCAGTGTCTCTCGTGAACGAAACTGACCTTGTCCCTGAACGAAAGTTCAACCAGTTCCCGGCGAAACTAGCCAGCGAAACTAGCAGTTTCTCTGGCAGTTTCTCTAGCAATTTCTCTAGCAGTTTCTCCAGCGAAACTGCAGTGTCTCTCGTGAACGAAACTGACCTTGTCCCTGAACGAAAGTTCAACCAGTTCCTGGCGAAACTAGCCAGTTTCTCTGGCAGTTTCTCTGGCAGTTTCTCTGGCAGTTTCTCTGGCAGTTTCTCTAGCAGTTTCTCTAGCAGTTTCTCTAGCAGTTTCTCTAGCAGTTTCTCTAGCAGTTTCTCTAGCAGTTTCTCCAGCAGTTTCTCCAGACTAAACCCAAACTTGTGCAACTTATTTAAATGATATGCCATGACTTGTATGATTATGCAATGATGAAACATGCTATGATTTCTGTAATATATGAACCCTTGTTTATGATCAACCATCGGTGTCGTGTGTCGTTATGTCGTGTCGTAGTTCCAACGTGCTATGTTATGGGCCATAGTGACGATAATTTAATGTTTAGACACAAAACTAATACTTAAGACCTAAACGTGTTCATAGGTCTTCGTTAAGCAATATTTGGATTAATTAACAAGTGTAGCTGAGCAACCTAAGGTGAGTTTCACTAACCCCTTAATTGTGAACCCGTTTGGGTCACAACGAATTACTTAACGGAAAACAACGCTGAAACTTTGAGATATCGCCGAATGGGATATCTGTTATGGAAGCTGGAGTGCTTTATGGGAAGCGCTTGCAACTGTCCATCCTTGGGATTTCAAATGAAATCCGGAATAACCGTTTTGACACTTAAACTATTTTTAAGATTTCAAATGAAATCCAGAATAAACGACTTTTAATATGGCTAGTGTAGGTTAAAGTCTAAACCAAATGATATCACATGATTTCTAAGGATGCCTTAAAACTTAAAAGTCCTCAACAATTTAGTACCATTAATCTGTGAAGCGAGGGGATGTTGGGTAGATCTATTGGGGTTTGACAAACCCTGCTCCGCGGTACACAAATATGTAGCCAACCGGTTGGAGGCCGAACGGAGTGCAATATCAGCCTATTTTAGTTGTGGGTCCCATGAGGAACACAACTGGAGGCACAAACCATCGGCAAATGCCGAACTCTGTTACGTCAGCTTTGGTACGAACTTCCTTAGTGCATGGAAACCGGATTAGCTACCTGCGATATCGGTTGACCGCTTTAACTTTTACTTAACTAGTGCATATTCGATAATTCAACACTTGGCAATGTTTGCAAAACTAATCCTTATTTATATGTTGATACATACGATTATGAGACCGGGCCACTGCATGACATGCCCACTGTGAACTCACCAACTGTTAGGTTGACACTTGTGTGGTTTTCACTTTTGCAGATCGTTGAGGAGTATCCACCAGGGGTTGGCATGGCACACAGAAGACTTTAAATTGTTTTAACTTACTTTGGACATTTTGATTTCCAATATATAATTTGTACTTAAAGCACGTGGTTAGTGCTAAGATACTTTTGTTTACTTTTCCGCTGCGAACTTTAAACTGTTTTATGATGAACACTTGGACTTTACTCTGATTCGTTTAGTATTTGTAACTAATGGTTGTGGTCCTGGTCTAGTCGCGCCCCTTAACGGTATAAACTCCGTTAGTGGTTAATTGGGGGTTTGTACTCCTTGATGTATTCCCTTCATGTTTGATCCATTGTCATATCCTTGACCACGCATATCATCAACATCAAGACCAAGACGCTATAATTCATCAAGTGTAACATCAAATAATCCTTTACCGGTGGTATCATTAACAACCAAAAAACCAATAAAAGATTCTACAACCTTAACAATTTTAGAGTCGAAATCAACGTACCTCACAATAATAGTCATCTGCTCTTGATGACTTATATCTGGAGTGCAGTCAAGTATGATGGAGTAATACTTTGCTCGCTTTATCTTCTTGATTATGTCCGATTGAATTTCTTTAGCTAGCAAAAGTATTAATTCATTCTGTATATTGTGCCCGAGATAATGCACTTGAAGTTCATCGTTCATGATATGCCGAACATGTTCTTTTACAATAGGATCAAAATCTTCTAACATCTCAATCAATCCTAAAAAATTCCCATTACCTTTTTTATACAACTTCTCATTTGATCCACGAAATGCTAGGTTATGTATAGCAAGATACTTGACAAGTGATATAATTCTCAAAATAACTTGATGCCAATAATCTGATTCTTTCTTAAATAAACCGTATGCTACTTTATCAATTGTTTCATTCACTTTCAACCTTTGACGCATCTCGACCCATGTATTCATACACCTCATATGTTCTGAGCTACTTTCATGTTGTTTAGCTCTACGATTAACATGTTGCCAATCACAAAAACCTTCATTATCCAATCCACCTTTCGGAACGCCTTTTCCAAATAGTTTGCAACAAAAGCAAAACAGTTTGTCAAGCTCCTTTGAATACACAAGCCATTCTCTATTGCAAGTCTCCATGTTTGGAAGTCTTCTCGTAAACACAAAATTGTTAAATCTTCTTCCATATTTATCCCTAGGACCATTTTTAATAGTCGAATTTTGTTTTGGACCTTGCTTTACCAACTTATTTATCAGGTTAGGACTAAGTACACTCCAATTTCTTGGGTCAAATATATCAACATCATCTTTTTCAACTTTAGCACGAGCATCATCTTCTTCCATATTAACATCAACATTCTGATTAACGACATCATCCACATTCATATCAACATTATCATTACCAACATCTTCTATATTGTCATTTGCATTACCATCATTTTGTTCATCAACATTGGAAGGACCCGCATCTTGTTTTTTGAGAAATTTATTCATAGCCCCTTTTTGAGACTTTATAAAGGCTTCTTGTTTTGCTTTTCTTTTTCGTTTTGAACTACCAGATGCTTGTTTAGGAGGCATAATTTTTTCTAAGCAAGTACCTATAAAGATTAAATTTAGTTTGACTAATGTAAAATTGTAAAAAACAAAAAATTGAAACAAACTCAATAGTTAATTCTAATTTCTACATGAATACATAATCAAAGTTTAATTCCAAATTATTTTCAAATCTATCACTTCACAAGAACTAAAGAACACCATCGGATACTACTTTTCTTAATCTTGCAGAAACCTTAAATCATAAATACGTATTGTCAAGTAACTTACCGAATTAGCAATTGAACTCGAGACATGATACGTATGTATGTAACCTTGAGAGAATGAGAGAGACCTGCGAATATCTTGCTGTGCGATCTTGAGAGTTGAGACAAGATACGTACGTAATAACGTAAACGACGACCTAAGGTACTAGAATTTTTCAATTTTCGGATTCACTTTATATTACGTATACTAGAAATTTTTTTTTTTTTTGCTTTCTCCCTTTATCAATAATGGACTGGACTGGTTAGTGGGTTAAATGATAAAAGAATGGAATTGAGTATGTAACTGGGCCTAGAAGTATATATATATAATGGACCATATAAAACATTTTGTGCCCCAAAAATTGTTGTGCCCGGCGCAAATGGGCCACCTGCGCCCCCTCTGGGCCCCTGCAGGCAAATCATCTTGTTCTGCAGTACACGCTGCTTTGAACCGGTGTACCATGGGAACAGACGGCGAATCTGTTTAAGGGAATTGTGTCAAACACAAGCCCGGTTCCTTCATTTTTTTATTTTCTACTTTCAGGGATCGTTCCAGCCATCAGTTTATCATCCGGTTCACTGCGTCTTCGATTCGGTTAGATCGTAAATTTGTTTTGTATTATTATATTATGCTTCTGTTTGTGTAACGATTGTCATAATCATTTTACGCTTAAATTCCAACATAATCTATTAAGTATCCTGATTTCAAGAAAGTTGTTGCGATCAAGAACTTGCGGTTTAAGAAAACCAAGATCTAAGAAGTTGATAAGATTTAAGAAAGCTGCAATAATTATCGGCACATGATCTAAGGAAAAGAAAATTCAATTAGTTTGGTTTTGACGTGGTATTCAAAATTGTTGTTTCGGAATTAGTTTATTCTTGGCAATTTCGAACAGAAGGTTGACAGAAAAATCAATTAATTTGTTTTTCGAGGATCAAAAGAAAACGTTCGAGCGAAGAAACCGGAGATCAAGTTCGAAGATTTCCAGGGTAAGATACGACCACTACTAGAAAACTGGGCAATTGCGACCGTCATTCCGGTCATAAACCGGTCGCAACTGCTCTTTTGCGACTGTTTTGCGACTGATAAGACGGTCGCAAATACCCTGGACGCTAAAGCTCATTTGCGACTGAATTTGCAACCGATGGTCAATTTACGACCGTTTTTGCGACCGATCAATCGGTCATAATATGTGCGACTGCTTTGTGACCATATCATTTTGCAACTGGATTGCAACCGGTCTAGGTTGCAAACGTGTTGCAACCGAAAATTTATGACCGTCTTGCGATTGTTTATGTTGTTTTGCGACCGGCTTGCAACCACTAATAATTTTTGCGATGGTTGTGTCACAATTTAAGGTTTGGCTGTTGATCTAAGCATTAAATTATACATTCTAACTGAAGATACAAACTATAACTTCAAATATTCAAAAAGCCGAACATAAAAATTTTAGATAAATATCAAAGTCGTTCAAAACATTAGAGATATCCAACATTATAATCAAAGTTTCAAAATGAAACATTAAACATCCAATTTATCCAAATATACTAAATACCCAAGATTCAAATTAGGGGAGGTGGTATGGTGGGTGGCTTCAGTGGCCGGCTTCCAAGGAACCACGTGGCTTGGAGTGGCTATCATACCTTGAGAAGCATGGCTCCTCCACTTTGAGTCTCATCCGGTTTCACACGGTTTCTAGAAACCGCTGGGAGCCAGGCAACTTCACATCCATTTTGACATGTCAACATTTGATTGGGTTTGACCCCACTACTCCTAGAAACCACATGGCTACCATACCGCCTCCCCTTAGCGACATTTGTGGCATCAGGAATTGTCAAACTATGAGCAGCGTTTGTGGATTAGGTTATCTTGTGTTTGTGTTTTAGGGAAAAAGTAATTTTTCCTTCAAAATAAGTGATGGCGCCAGGGAGCGGGAAAAAAAATTAGTTTCCCCCCAAACATTTTGTGTTTATACTTTATAACAAACAAGTGGGTCAACCCGCGCTTCGTCGCGGAGCTGACCCGTTGGTATTATCTATTGATTTGGTTGTTTGTAGATGTCCTAACCTACGTAATTGTAATTTACGATTAGTGAATAAATTGTAACAAAGCTGATTTGCACCTCAAAATCAAAATACCGACACACTAAACAACCAAAAAAGAGATGTTGCTTCTTCTATAACTCAACAACCAAGATAACCAATGAAATTGACTAACAACAACCCTTGATGGATGTTAAACCGCAAGAGATGCAAACAACTTTTACAATACCAACCAACTACACAACCAAGACAGAGTTGTTGGTCTTTAGCAAACAAATAATACAATACCAACCATCTAAACAACCAAGAGAGAGTTGTTGGTTTGTTTGCACCTCACATATTAGTTACAAAAGCTGTTAAGGGCAGTTACTTTCTTACCAAAAGATACTAAGCTATGCTGCTGTTTTTCACCAAAAAATTAATCCACCTGCAGCTTCCTGTTTACATAAGCTAACCTCTGACAGCAGCCTGATCAACACTTGGGCTGTGGCTTCCCTGCGAGCTAGCGGCGTCCTGGCTTTGTGCATCTAGATCAATACCGGGCTCCCACCTATCTTCTGAAGTGCCGATGTCATGGGTAATTGCAGTCAATAGCTTATATGAATTTTGTTCTACAGCCTTCCTAAAATACATTAGATGACTTAGAAGCTGCCTACCTGGTTCGCCAGGGCGCAATACTGCAATAGGGATGGGCGAAACACCTGTTCCTCGAAGCTCCAACAACAAATCTGTTATCCTGCGTCCTTGGTTGACTGTCAACAGCCATTTTGTATGAGTCAGGTCCGCTATAGGAGTGGGCAGAGTGTTGGCATCAGTTAACCCATCTATGGTGATCAGGTTGAAGCATGGCACACCAGTCATGGTAATCAAGGAAGCATCCGACAAAAGCACGCTGATTTGTGCAGATCCATCATCCATCGTACACCTAACAGTGTACCTGTTGAAAATTTTTATAATTGTTAGCTACGCGGTCTTATATTCATATAAGCATACATACATAATACCTATACAGCAGGTACCAATCACCATGTGTCGGACAGCGATGGGGCTGGCTTTGGTTGTTTACTATTTAATCGCAAGCCACATAGGTGATTTGGTACCACTCTTGTATCAGTGGCAACTGAATGATGCTGCAAGCAATCAAGTATGTTTCATCCTGATTTGAAAATAGAAATTAGCGTCTATGTGTAATATTTGTAAATTAACTGAAGTAAGAAAGTGATCTGTTAATGGAATGTACCTGCAGGGTGTCGTCTCTCGTGGTATAAAGATAAGATATCTGGGTTATTGGTAACCATGGCACCGGGCATATCTCTGATACTTGACGAATGGCTAGTCTTCTCAGCGGGTGTCCAGCTCTTGCAATCCTAAAGCTGCGTTTAATGTCATAAGAAAAGTGAGTAGATGCTGCAATATGGATTATTATATGTATTGTTGTCTAAGATTCTAGAAACGTAGTATCTAGCCATATCACTCATAGCAGCTGACCCGGGGTCAATAAACACATGTGTACCGCCTGTGCATTGAAGGTGAATACACCCTGCCACATAAGATTATTTAGAAAGGGCACTTCACAAAATACCTAACCAAAGCATCAATTAGGTTAGTTACCTCCTCGTGTCACAACGCGTAATGCAGTGGCGACGATGATGACCTCCATGGTGGTCTCAGTAAATCGCCTGAGATCAAGCCCTTCATAAATCATATCCCAGAGTGACACTGTAACCGGAAGACACCTGCATATGAAAAATGAGTATATCATGGACTGTCAGAAAACCTACGCAGCTGAAAATTCATACCCAGGTGCCTCCAACTGCATTCGTAGAACAGTCGTGTTGTCATTTATATCTGCCAACTCCAAATTGGTAACCTTCCCCATGTAATCTGTATTTGATCACATGAATTGTCAACTAATTACAGCTTTAAATGATTGCAAATGTGTAAGTATTAATACCTATGAGCTGCCGACCCATATATGGCTTGCTGTTGAGATGATACCTTGGAACTAAGTTAAAGCACCTGAGTGGAATATTCTCCCTTGACCCTAGAGAATATGCAATGAGATTCCCATCTATCTTGAGTGCACACGGATGCGGAGAAGCCTTGTCAAATTTTGGAGGATAGGTGATAGTATATTTGCTTATTATGTATGCACTATGAACCTTCAGTTTTTCTTCCACTTGTGAATATTCACCTTCATTGAAGACAGCTTGTATTGTGTCGTGCTGCGAGAGAACATATGTTATATATATTACCTATTGTTTTTAGTGCTAATATATTAGGCATTATAAGCGTTACATATTTGTCTGTCAAGAGGCAAGTCATTGTTGGCTCCCTACAATAGGTTTTCCACATGTTTAACACTCTAACCTCCAGTGGCCTAGGCGTGCTGTTGAGTGTTATGTCAGCGATCCTCATAGGTAAACCCTATTAAAGAGAATTACGTGTTTGAATAATTTCATTAGTATCCTACTAAAGATGCTCTCAATGTAAATGATAACTTATGCAAACTGTTATAGCTCATAACAAATTTGTTGAAGACCAAAATAAAGCTGAGCTTAATGTACTTGAGCAATCTAAACCAAACAAACCCACAGTACCTATTTCCCCTTACAAAAAGAAGTCAAAATTAATAGCATCCCGATGTTACAGGAAGAAACATAAAAAGACTCTTATAAGAGGTAACCATTTTTTATAACAAAACCCTTTCATAATAGGAATTTTTAAACTACCATGTACCCATTTAGCCTTAAAAACAATAATAAAAGTTAGCCCATCCAGCAGACCATCATGAGTTCCACAATCACAATTACATGGATATGACAGGCAGAAAGAAACCAACATAAGCCGACACCATGGTATCTACAAATGCAATTACTTAAAAAATAATCAAGCCACCACATCACAGTAAAAAAAAACCACAGAAATCTACATCCCAGAATAAAAAAAATCACAATAAGCATTACACAAAAGGCATGCGCAAAATCATAAACACTGAAGAATAGGCCAAATCATCAGAACTGCCTAAATCATACATATTGCATAAAGAAGCACTTAAGAAATGCTAAAACTACTAAACAATGAAAAAAAAACAGAACAAAGAATCAAAACATGCAAAATCATAAGAACATAGCAAAAGTCAATTGTTGCTTTTAGGGAATTCCAATATTAAAGCCGATGTCGGAGACGCAGGTAAACATGCATTAACATATACAAATCGCAATGCATGAGAGAGGAACCAAGGTATTTCATTTTTTTAAGAGGTAATGCATGCAAATCAAAGACAGTATCGCATCACCTCTACTCGAAGAGACTGTGTAGTCGGAAGCATTTGATCGGCCATGGATAGGTGTAGGAACAAATCTCTCTGTATAGGGTCGCTGAAGTAGCAATCGGCTGTTGATCTTTTGAGGTATGGTAGTAGCGTGTGTAATGGAGTAGTAACTGTGAAGATGTATGGTTGATGAAGCAGCGACCGTCCGACTTCTGAGTAAGTACGGTTCACCTGCCTCTTAACTATGGATAAAGTAACAGGAGATTGTACGTAGCGCTTAATTTTTTGTAAACTGAGAAAGGGCATTAGTAAGTTGTACACGGTGCTTTAGATCTTGTAAGCTATGTTACTATTCTTTGACACCGTTAAGATTAATGTTTTGTTGGGCCAGGAGTTGGGCTACTTACCATACACATAGGATCTATAGGCAAACCCAACAATCCATCAAACAAAGAAACAAAAGACCTATCTTAGAATTAGATACCTCTTATTGCACCAAAAGATTGTGTTTTTATGATTCAAAATTATCCAAACAGCATATTCAATATAACTTACAAAATAATAACAAAAACAAAGTGCGTTTATGTTATATAGAAGTAGCTGTGCTAATTTTATTAGACATGTTGCTACCCTTAATAGGCATTATTAGTTATTATTCGTATGGTACTCCTCTTTATTGCAATTATATATGGATGATGAATTTGAAACTCACACAACCAAAAAACGACGTGGCAAATCACAATAATACATCAAGCATAAATAGAAGTAGACGTTCCGTATATATAGAACCTACCAAGAGATGTACGCAAGGATAGTCATTTTACAAAACCATTCATATAGCATCAAAGGCAATAACTGCCAATACATAGGTTTCTCTTACATATTGCCCTAAGTGATTGCCAAAAGCTATTTTTAGGAATATGTTTCTAGAGGACCTTTCATACATGCCATACTAAAGCAACCTGCGATATATACAGATACCTTCTACATATTTTCCTACACACCTAGTGGTGATGCCCAAAAACATAGGTTACTTAGAAAATAACATTCAAACTACTGAGCCCTGTGAGTTAGCTAACTACTGATCATTTGGGAGCCTCACCCTTCATTTTTTTTTTTGCAACATCTGCATTTTCTGTTTAACAAAAATTAAATCAGCATGGTTGCTTAGGTTAGGCATATAGTGTATAATAATATAGAAGAATGTTACCAAGTTCTGCGAGTATTTTCCTCTTTGCATGAGACCCTTCAGGTTTGAACCCATCATCGATAGCAGGGCCAGAGCTAACGGCCACTGAATCAGTCGCATCAGCTGAAGAAGACGCCGTGCCCTCATCAACATCGAACACCCTGTTGGCTACAAATTGTAGCTTGTCTTTGAATGCCTTCTCAGACTTTTTTAGCTGGAAATTTTTTTTCATCCCTTTTATTGCCTTAACTGGATCAGGAAGCTGCATTGGGTTTGTGTGTCCTTGTGTCGGGACCATGTCTCCACAACTTACACCATCTATGCCTGCCATGGCATGCTCAAACAGTGTCACATCAGCCAGGCCCTCTGTGTCTTCTATTGTGCAGTTGACACAATACCTACTTTTGGATACCTTTAGTTAGCCTTAGCTATTCATAGAAAATGTAGCGTAAAGTCAGGAATGCGTACATGTATTTCAGATGCTCCTTGCCATGTTCAGGGCATGTGTATCTGTCCACCTGCCTTGGCAAAGTAATCTTATACTCACTGCAGGTTACAAAGAACCAATTGCGATTCTGTGTAATCCGTGTAATTGTTGCCACGCAGGTGTACTTATTCTTCTACAATTTAATTAGTTGCACAAATCATTATATCTTTATTGAAGTGCTGCAATTATTAATTGAATATTAATGGGGGCCATCACCACTTACAGCCAGTGTCTCCATCTCCTTTTCATACAAAGCAGAGAGGGTGATTCGGTTCTGATTTGCCAGCCTAGGTGTGAAACGAACCCTATCTGGTGTCGGCGTACCCCTGAAGCTGCAATCAGTGAAAATGTTATGCCATTTGCAGAGGCATTTTTTTTGGGTTGGTGTGTGTGCAAGGCTGCTTTGCTTACTGGATTGCCATCTCTTTTGTGAGGTCTATGCTGGGATTGATAGATACCCTTGTCCCCGAGCAAGATTGCAGTTGAACTCCCTTTGTTATAAGATATAATCTTAAGTGATCCTAGATTATAAACCTAATATTAATTTTAGTAGTTGTATTACCTTTGTAGGGCACCACTTTCAGCCCTCCAATTGTAGCGATCACAGGTTCATTTCTTTCTGTGAGCGCCTGGATATCAACTGTGCTTGCTATCTCCTTCCATAATGCCACAACAACAAAGTCATCACTGCATCATCGAGATTCAAAAGCATTTATTGTATGTAGCATAAGAGAATTATGTATATGTATCATATGATTTTTCTGATACCTCATGCCTATCAGCTTTAGCCGCACCAGGCTATTGTCAGCACCTATTACCACATGCTTCAAATCCTCAACCTTCCCTATCACATCTATATAAGGGTAATTAAAGTAAGAGAGAGCCATTGCTGAGTAGAAAGAAATTAGAGGTCTATACATCAACCAAACGCAATTTGCATGTACACCTGTTAGTATCCTGTGGCAATTCCTTCGATAGTGTAGCTGGTCGAATGGGTAGAAGTTGAAGTAATGAGTTGGAATGCCTCCATCATCATTCAGCTCGGTTATCAAACTATCTTTACTTAGTTTAATCGAGGCAGGGTGGGGGGTCACCTTTAGCAGGGTCAGAGCATGTTTACATGTATACCTGTCTAGAAGATAGCATTTTGAGACACTAATGAGGCTGTCCATGTCTTTTACCTGATCTAGATCAAACGTAGCTTGGATTCCATTACCCTGTTAATTTAATATGAGAAACATATTCGATATATACAAAGATCACTGCCTGTTAAAATACACTTGATGATTTAGTTTGCGACACTAACCAATTTGTCAACCAGCAGGTAGCTGTAAATGTCTCCATCCTTATATGGTTTCCACTTATTCAGCACCCTAACTTCAATTGTAATTGGTGCCTCACCTGCAGCTATCTGAGGTATCCCCTTGCTATTGTCCATTTGTGTCCTGTAATATTAATTGTATTAGTATATAGGCAGCAAGGATATAAATAATGTATACAGAAAATCTATTGTTTATCATAATTTATTTTGGCTATAATATATAAGTGATCATCACTGTGTGGCAAGCCATTAACAAAACCTGGTTATCTTCTATCTGTTGTAAGAAATCCGAGTACACTATGTTTCTGGTCTGATTATTTGAAAATCCTTCTTGGGGTACTATTAGGACTTTCAAAGATGAGGGTGATGTGGCTCTCGAAAAAGCAACATACAACTGTCCATGTCCGAATACATGCTGAGGGAGGTAAACACCTATTTTCGATAGAGATTGACCTTGACTTTTATTAATTTTCATCGCATAGCAAAGCCGCAAGGGATATTGTCTTCTTCTAAATATAAAGGGCAGCTCTTTATCGTCATGAAGAAAAGTAATCCTTGGGATATAGACCCTTTTTCCTATGGATGTGCCGGTTATTATTGTCGCCTCTATTACCCTTGGTAATAGCTGTGTGACAATCAGGCGAGTACTGTTACACATACCACATGTCTGATTTATGTTTCGAAGAAGAATGACTGGGGTGTTCACCTTTAGTTCCAGGGAATGGGACGGCAGGCCTGAGAATGACAAACTATTTAGGTACTCCTCAGGATACAAAATTTCACTGTTACCACCGTCATTTGCTCTTGGAGTTATTGAATCTGTGCTCAAATAGGTCGACGTGTTACCTGGAGACATGTGCAATACCTTTGTATTAATCTCATGAGCCGTGACGTTTTTCGGACAAACAATTGCCTTATCAGAAAGGTTGCGTTGCTATATATAAATTTGATTAGCTGTAGCAGTGGATCAGCACCACCATCTATCAAATACTCGTGTGGTATCTTGATATCTCTACATTTAATGTTTGAACCCGCTACAACATTTCCCAGCCTGCCATCACCGACATCTAGCAACCACTGCGAAAAACGCCCAATTGACTCTCTCTCCTCATTCGACACTCCATGCCTTAGTAACCTCATGTTTTGTGTCAACTTGATAATCCTAAAATGTGGCCACAGATATGACTTTGGCAGGGATGACGCTATGACTTTTGCCTTACCAGCACGCTTCTTTATTGGCAATGTCTGCCTGAAGTCCCCGCCAAGGAGGACAAATTTTCCACCAAATGGGACACCTCTTTTGTCCAGTATATCCTGAAGTGTCCTATCTAAACACTTAAAACACCGTCGGTCGGTCATCGGGGCCTCGTCCCATATTACTAAAGATGTTTGTCGAAGGAGGCCTGCTAGAGGACTATCCTTTTTTATATTGCACACAGACTCATCCGTAATCATCAATGGGTATTTGAAATCGTGAATGTGCCGTGCGGCCTGACGGTAATAGAAGTGAGGCAATGCCTGATCCAGCCACAACAAGGAAAATGTCGCCTGCCGATCTGATAGCACTAATGATGGTGCTCCATAAAAATGTTTTACCGGTGCCACCGTGACCATAAATAAAAAGAAGAACCTGGGTCTTGCGATGGTGTGATTGCATGACCGTCTCATATATCTGCAGTTGTCTTGGATGCATGGAAGCTCTAGATCTCTCGTGTTCCAATGCAAGACATTCTTTGTCATAAAACCTATCCTCCATTAACACCCAATTATTAATAAGTTCGAGAAGATCACCTTGTGGCATCGGAAGCCCATAATTAGAAAGTGTTGAATAAGATGAGCTGGTGTTCAGCAATTTTTCTAGCTCATACAGGATTTGCTGCTGAATGTCATTCTCAGGTATGGACTTTGGGTCTACATTCATTTGCTTGCAAATACGTTCTACAATATCATCACCCATTGCAGGCCAGTGTTCATTCCACAGAACAACAGGATTTGTCACCTCGCAAAAAAGAAGCATTTGCACAAACAGGAACCTTAATTCAGTGGCAGTCCCCCATAGCGCCGCCTCTTCAAACGTTAGCGCCCATTCTGTATCATCCCCAATCAAGCCCATGGCCTCACAGGCAGCACGATATGTCTCGTGAACGACACCAGAGACAGTCCTGATGTCATTAAAAGATGTGCAACCAGCTTTGTGATTGAGCAGCATTTTGAGATAAAACAACTCACCGCTGGTAGGATGTATGTAAACCAGCCTACTAATACTTGGTTTTTTTCTTGAAGTACGTCTAATCCAGGTCTTACATTTAAAATCACACCTGTACTCTTTCAAGTAGTCAACATACTTAAGATGGCGGCCAGCGGAGCTTGTTCGGTTACACTGCAACCATTCAGTCAAGGTTGTCTTCCTCGACATAGGGTTCGTAGCCACGTCCTGTAGCAAAGTGTGCTCCCTGAATGTCACATTTTGCTGGTTTGGTAGATGGACACAAAGCGCTTGAACAGCGGGATCCCTATGGTGTATTGGAAAGTTTAAGATCTGCCATGCTGCCTCATGCGGGCAGATAAAGCGACCATCGACAAAGTTTTTGATCTCGTCGATTGTTAGAGCTAACTGAATACCTAACACGGTCAGGACCTTTGGATATATACTTAAATAAGTACTTTATCATCATGCTCCAACCGGAATGCTATACAGTTACGTGCGCACGGAAGCCTAATGATAGGCGCCTATTATATGGAACCACGTACCCGCAGTCAATAAAAGCCCCTGCCCTTTCAATCTTTGTGCTACCCTTCCTTCGTCTATAAAAGGCACGACCTTTATCGTCAATCCTGGTAACATTCTCATATTGTTTTGGGAAATTCTTATAGCACATGCCCTTTTGCATGCAAGTGGCACCACTGTTCAACAACCCACATGGGCCATAAATCATGGTGTTTGCTACAATCTTGTGCAAAACAGGCTCCAACTCTTTATCAGGAAACTCAGCAGAGATGTAGGCATCAATTTGGTCCGCACTCCGAATCCTAAATGGCTCTGTGACCCATAAAAGCGTATGACAGTGTGGCAAGCCTCGTTTTTGGAACTCTATGGTGTAGAGATCTGACAGGGATAAATATGTTTGTGATAAGGCTCTATAGAACATTCTTTGTCAAACGGAAAGAAACGAACAAATTTATGAATACCTGCTGCAACGACACCAAAGGGTCTCTCTTCTTTTAGAAAAGCAACAAATGCACCTTTATGTCAAAGATTCTGGCAATGAGATCAGCACGATCTTGGGCTGAAAGCAGCGGTGTCTTTTCTAGTTCTCTTTTAATTTCAGGCCAATTTGCGTTGCATGTAAAGGTGATGAAATACTGTGGGTTCCCATGCACCCTACAAATGGCGAGCGCATCTTGGTAGTGTTTGTACATGTACCTGGGGCTTCTAGTAAAAGAAGAAGGAAGAATAATCCTCTTCCCAATATTACGGCCTTCAGTATCACCTCTACTGATGGCATCCTCGACACCTCTCAGAATGTCAGTTCAGAGATCATTTTGGTTTTGTGCAAAGCAATCTAATCTATTGCGTTCAATAGCAATGTATACGTCCACCAAGTATTGCTGGAAAAGATTTGCACCGTGTAGTGGCAGAGTGTAAACACCGATGCGGTCATGAATCTGGTAACTATAATACATATTCATCGACACATGCTTATCTGTTTTTGCAGGAGGACGCACAGGGGAAGGCGATGTGAGGCGCTCCTGGTTCCTCGTCATAGGAGGCCGTTGTTTTAATTCCTTACACCATCCGGTTTCGCCATATGGGAAGAGCAATGGGTATTGAAGGGACATGTATGATGGGTGCAGGTGATTAACATGTTGGCGGCTACCTTCTTTTGTGCGGATAATAATGTCAAAGTCTTTCGCAGCAGGGTCGTTGTCATAGACGATAGCACCAAGCGTGCCTGCAGGGGGAAGCTGATAAGGATGCACACCAGCTGAATGGAATAAACGGGCAAGAAATTCAGGTGCTATGATGGAGTTACACATATCTCTCGCGGTTCTGAATAATTTCACTAACGAATTACAATGATCCAATATATTTATAAGAAGGGCAACAGTATTTGGCGACAGTTTCTGCCTATGAGGCGAAGAAAATGGATCAAGTCTATTAGAGACCTCATTAGCAGTGTCATATATATAGAGCTGAAGAAAAGAAGGTTTTATAGCAGAGCCAGGGCACAATGAGCCTAACCAATGAGAAACCTGCCCGCCAACCTTAAACACAGGAGGCCCCTTTCCATCATTGACAGACTCATCTATCTCAGCGCCAAAAGAAGTCATGGCAAACATAGAGTTATAGGCGCGTACACTTGCAAGGAAAGAGCGGTCCTGGAAGAGGCTCTTAATGCCCGCAGGAGGTTTATTGGATAATTTAATTTAACAGTCCTACCCCTACAACAGATGCTATATCTAGGACATCTCCCAAACGGCGTGGACAAGAGTCTCTCTGCATACCAGAAAGTGGCATCACAGAATTCACAGACCTGGTCACAGCCGCCCAAGTCAACATAATCATCACACTCAGCACTTGCAGAGGAAGCAGCCGCCGAAGATGCGGAATCCTCGTATAAGATCGATTCAAGTAGAATAGTAGTAGAATAGACTAGATCTAAGAGAAAGATGAAGTCTTGAAAGAATAAACACTACTAGAAGCTGATCGTAAACAAGCAATAGACTTGAAATCGTAAACTGCCTTAGATTGAGTGAAAAGCTTGCCTACAATCATAAACATTGAGGTTTATATAGCACCTCATACAAAATCGTAAACCTAAAGGAAGCCCACATGGCCCAATCATAAACTATAATAAGCCCATTTACCTATTAAATAAAAGGCCCAAAACAAAGTTAAACTAAGCCCAATACTAATGTTCATGCCTTAAATAAATCTAGCCCAACAATCTTCCCCTAGGCATGAACCATTAGTCCACTTACGGCAGCAGCAGATCGAATCTGAATGTGCTTTGAACGTTTTTCGACCACCATCTGTTCGCCACAATCCGGTTTGCCGTCCCATGGAAGATTCCCACCCTCACAGCGTTTTCCAAGTCATTTTCATCTCCAAGAATAGGCTGTGAGGCGAGCAGCTTGATATCCTTTTCTCCAAACCTTAGCAAATCCACCGGATCGTAAAAGCGAAACTGCCTCAGGGCCTTGCAGAGAACCACCACCTCGTGTGTCGTTGGATCATAACACCAGCAGTCAAAGTTTTTGACCAAGGTACCATCTTCAATCTCGTCCAACATATTGATAACTCTTGTACGTTTGGTGGGTGGTCTCCTTGCTTCACCAATAGGTTCTCCAGTCACTGGGTCACTTTCAGTCTGGACCCACCTTACTTGCTTCAGATCAAAATTTGCAAAGTTATTTTCTAGATGGTTCAGCAAATTGTTTCTAATAAGGTCTCCGTCAGGGCTGTTCCATCTGTTTATGTAGGGGGCTGGAAGCAGATTTCTGATCTCAGGCTCAGTCCAAGAATGGAATTGTGCACGAGTTCTATAATATTTAACTGGACTATAGCCATCACGGATCACAGCAAATAATTTCTTCTCAGCGTCGTAATGCCAGCACAAGATGGGTTCACAACTCCCCTTTTTGTCTAAAGAGCTACTTCCAAGATCAAGAGCATACTGAGTGGGGGCTGGTCCTTGAAAGAATTCTCGGAACCAGTTGTCGTGACCTTCAGGAGCTTTGGAGATCACTCTACCTCCTCTGGCATATTCAGACATCTCAATATTTTCATCTCCATCGTCTTCATTCATTGCATCAGCACCATGCACACCCTGTGATGAACTTTGACCTGGGGCACCTGAGGAGTTGGATCCCACAATATCCTTCAATTCATTATACTTCTTCCTCAGGTCCACCAGCATGTTGTACAGATATTTCATTCTGTCTTTGTCCGCCACCTCCTTCTCTCTCATATATTTGTTTTCAGCTTGAAGAGCCTTCATCTCATTTTCTCTAATTCTATTTTGAGAGATCAGGAAATTGATCTGAGGATCAGCACTTATCCTCATATTTACTGGAAGCTCCGCTGCTTGAAATGGCCTGAAGCTAGGAGTAGCTGTAGGCAGAGTTATTACAGGTGCAGCGCTCACTTTCACTGGGCTTGGAACAGCGAATGTGTGATCAACCTCCATGAATTGACTTTCTTCCCGAACAGGGCTATGTTCGCCTAGAAGAGGTGTTTCAGTCTGAGCAGCAGCAGGTTGATCTTGAACAGTTTCAGCAGCTGCTTCTTCTTGAGTACTAGGACCCTCAGAACTGGGCCCAGCCGGATGAACTAATAAGATGCTTGAGCTGGTCTTTGATAGCTTGAATCTGATGCTTCTTGGATCTGACCTCTTTCTAGGTGAAGGTTCACGTGCTGGAATTGGTTCTACAAGAACATCTTCAGCATCCAGATTCAGCTCAGGAGGGGTTGTATCACTGCCTGACGATCCGATCATGTCATCCCTTGACCTTTTAAGGTTAAGGGGCCCCAGATTCCCATAAATATCATCATCAGTAATCTCCTGGCCAGCGAGAATATCATCCATTACATTCTCTTCATCGGAGGGTCACTACTAGAAAAAGGGCCTTCCTTGACACGCGAACGATGACACACGCATACTTTATGACGCGCAAAAATGGGTGTCATAAAAAATCTGTCGTATTTTGAAAAATTCTAAGAGTAGATGACGCGCATTTTAGCGCGTCATAAAATTTGTGTCGTTTAATAAAAATAAAAAACACGGAGGACACTTGATAATGTGCGGGTCAAGAAGCCCATGTCGTTTTATATTTTTTGTCCCGCCCAAAATTTCCCCAAATTTTTTCCGTACGCGCCTCCTTTTTGCCCTAATATTCTTTTCCCCAAAACATTCCTCCCCAAAAATTTCTTTGCGCTCTAGACTCGTCATCGACGTTCCTCTGCCGGCCTCCACCCTCGGCATCGTCGTTCCTCCGCCGGCCTCCACCCTCGGCATCGACGTTCCTCCGCCGGCCTCCACCCTCTGCATCGACGTTCCTCCACTATGCCGACGGTCCCCATTCGACCTCCACTGGAAACCTAATGCTGATTTGTGTGGCGATTTGACCCCTTTTACTGTCACTGGAAACCTAATCTACGGCGAAGAAGCAACAAACGGAAGAAGAGTTCGATCCCTGGTCAACTTCAGTCAATCTCTGATGGTTAGAAAACTTCTCTCTCCCCCTACTTCTTGACTTTTGCTCAGAACTTTAGTTTCTTTTAATTTCAGGCATGCTATGGGTTCCGTTGATCTCTTATCTTATATTGAAATTTGTTATTTGATTATGTACTTTGTTCATAAACATTGTGATTTATTGATACAGTTTTGTAACCCCTTATTTTCTGCTCAACTATGGGTTATTCAGTGTGATATTTAACCCCTTACCTTCAAGACAGTTCACTGGAAATGGGTCTAGCGGGTCTGAACTAGCCCAAAGCTTACTTATATCTAATTAGGGCTTTTATTTTCTAATTCTTATTCACTATGTGTGTCTGATTCATGTATATCAAGTTCAAGAATTGATTTTTAATAGATTTATACGAGTTTGAATTAGGGCTTTTATTTCTAATTCTAATTCACTGTGTTTGATGTTCTGGATTGAAAAAATGACTGCTGAGGTGGAAGCCCGTTTGGCCCTATGACGCCTCACAATCACGATGGAGTTTGTTCAATAGGTAGCGGAATTGGGAGCGATGATAACGAAGCATTGTCAGGATTCTATGCAGGAACTGAAGGTGAAGCCATTGTCAGCTTCAAAGAGGACTCTGGTTCCAGCTTTGAATATGAAGCTGTGGTATGCTCCACTTTTGGAATTACCTAATGGAACTGTGCTTAAAGGGGCTACATTGGTGGCAATTAGGCCTAATGAGCAGTTGGGGCAGAAGGAGGTTTCTTATGTGTCAAGGGTTGCATCTGCATGGAGCCTTATGGGACTGCTGCTAGGATGTTGGTGAAAAGGAGAACTTATTGCCTTGAGATGAATTCCTTCTGAGGTATACATTCTCACTCTAAGGAGATTCAGTTGAAACTTGGGGGTTGTTTTGGATTAATGGAAGTTATTATTATCTGATTTATTGTGTTTTCAAGTTGCTGCTGATGATGATCAATTTATAGTGTTTGTGTATATTGTTTAGTGAAACTAATGCTGATTCTTTGGTTGTATATCGGTCAATCAAATAACCAGTTCAGTTCAGGACATGTAAATCTTTTCTGGTGGAACTTTGAGAAATGATTCAATTTTTTATGAACATTTATTGAATAATTTAATCTTTTTTCAACCAGTTTACAGGAACCAGTGATGGTCATAGTAACTGAGCTTCTGACTGGTGGAACTTTGAGAAAATACTTGGTGAATATGAGACCAAACTGGTTGGAAACACACGTTACCATAGGGTTTGCACTTGATAACGCCCGTGCAATGGAGTGTTTACACTCGCATGGAAACACTTTCTCGTCTTCTTTTTATAGATATATATAAATAGACCAGTACTAACTATGATTATGGAAGCTTTATTGTAAAAAATAAGAATCTTTCTTTTATTAAAACAATATGTAAGATTTTAGATACATTTTGGTTGATTTTTAACATGTTCAACTCAAACTAATAGTGTAATGCAGGTTCTCTAAGCATCTCCTGTTGGTGTTTCTGAAAAATAGAGAAGATAAATTTGAGATAGTATGTAACAGTTTCATTTTGTTTGTTGCAGCTCCATTAAAGAACCATGAACACTCAAAAGCTTGATTTAAATGACTTCTAATAAAATAATTTGTAAGGTTTTATTGATATGTTTTGACCCGTTTGACAACCTCTTTTCATTTAGTAAATTTTTAAAAAGCTACTGATATGACTAGTTAGAAACAAAGTATACCTCTGATTTATAAATGCAGATAAATTCAAGTCCAGCCATTATGAGGTTTTGGCTCGTGCAAGATTCCAGTTCAGCTTAATGGTTAATGTTCTGCCGGGTCTGGTTCAAGTTATTTCTATGGGTTCTTTGAGCAAGCATGGTAATGTTCTGCAGGATCTGGTTCCAAATTCAGATGGAGTAGAGTTCACTGTTCAAGATGGTAGTTAATTTGACTGATAATTGATAATTGATAAACTTTTTTATCTAGTTATTCCTTGTGCTTCAGTGCTTATATGGTAATATATCATTTCAGGCCATTTTTGCTGTGCGCTATTGAAGGCTGTGCGGCCCGGTGACAAATTATAATGATGTACATGCATGTTCATTGGCGGCAACAACCAACGCAGTTGTATTGTATGAGAGACCCACCATGGTACTTGAGTTTAATTTGTTGTTTAGAAACCTGTGTTTAAACGGAATAACTTTGCATCTTTATTAGAACAGATTCATAAACACTATTATGAGCTAGTTTAATGTTCAAAGTAGAAGGATGCACTTTTGATTTTTGCTTGGGCAATATGTTTGTCATTTATTTATTTTATAAAAAAATGATGAGCTTTAATATATTTTATAACTTTTTATTCCTTTAATAATTGTTTTAATAAAAAACAAGTTTAGATGTGTAATTTGTCATAATAAATGGGTGGCGTGTTTTTTTATGGATGATCCATATAGATTGTAACGATATAATTTTTTTTAATAAATAAATATGAAAACACTTACCCTCAAATCGCATCTTTTGCTTCTAAGAGTAGACAACATTGACATTATAGGTTCATAAATCATGTTAAACACTAAAAATTGAATCTAGTTGGCTTCTGCCGGTGGCATTTCTTTGTTGAACGTGTCCAACGAACACGGTTTGAAAAAAAAATTGAATCTTTATATTCAGTGATTACTGCCCAGACGACGGTTAGTTTTATTTTTTCGTGTGGTTAAAAGTGATAATGCGTTATATTTTTAAGTTGAAGACAAATTACATTGACATAGCATGTCGTGTATATTACCTTCTCAAAGGCAAAGAGTGGTGTGTCGCAAGACCTGGGAGTAGTTAGATAATAACAAATACATGTCAATGGTTTTAAGATGATATAACTTCATTTAAAGTTTAGTCGTGGCTGGGTGATTGGGTTCCTTAGGTTATTAATAATCTACCCTAGGACGTAGGAATTCAAACACAAATTTTAGATGATTTTGGGATCATAAAACTTGAAATAAAGTTTACTATGCAAAAACTGGAGCCATCTAGAGAGCTTAGAAACTCCACTTTCACTACAAAAGATTATATCAACAAATGGCATTATTTAAAACTTAGTCTCCACAAATCACATTATTTAAAGTTTATATCAATAAACAGTATGCAGTAATAATCATATTAAGTGTGAAACCAGAATGACATTATACGGGATTAATTAGGCAATCCCAAACACCACTTAAACCACAAAAATTAATACATATTGGTAATTCCAATAATGATTCTTATGGTCTTTTTACTCTTCTCAACACAAACTTAGGTCTCTGCATATCAGGCCTACAAAAACATAGATGAAGAGAGGAGACCAAGGCAGGTAAAAAACGATCAAAATGTTAGTAGGACAAACAAACCAATCCATACAATGAAACCAATATTCATAAAATTTAAAATACAACTACCTCTGTAGCAGGTTACAGAAACACCTCAAAGAGTCAAACTCAAAATCTTACCTGAAAATAAACGGGTCATAAATAAATCATTCCCATCATAAAGCTATGTCAACTACACATAATTGAGTTAAATTAAATCATATCAGCCACAAATAAGATTTTAAAAGTGTAGTATACCATGGATAAGTCTTGATGGAACCAATAAAAGCACCTGCCAAACAACTTGAACATATCAGAATTCATGTAATCTACAAAGCTTAAATTTTCATTGTTTATTAAAATAACACAATCGTAAACTGATACATGTATAGCAACCCTAAAATCAGTTCCAACAGCCCTTCCAACAAAATCAGTCCAGTCAAGCTTACCACATTTTAGTTGCAAAGATCTGTCATCCAGATCCAAAAATATAAGTCAAAATCACACTCAAACTTGCATACAGAAACCATAAGTTTGCTTGCCCTATTCCCCAATTTTGAAAGCAGAGGCAGTGTAATAAGCTAATGGAAAAGCAATAGATTATTTGAAGACTCAGACTGAATTTCTTCAAATCCATACCTCTAATCATCAACTCATAAAATATGCAAATGTTGTGACAAAAAAGCAAAGAATCAAGTGAAATACCTAAACCGAAATGATCAAGGTAGTCGTAGGCTGATGTTGCTCTTCCCTTGCTGCTCTTGACAAAAAGCACACCTAAATCGAAAACGAATCAAATAAATTAAGTGGGTCTTATAACCAATTCAAAATTAAGTGACTTCAAAAATTTTATGCCGGTCTTGTTCAGTTAGTTCTAAGCACAACTCTTTTTTGATAACCTGCAAACAGAAAACAACCAAAATACATTAATCGAAAAAAGTTCCCAAAAATGTTATGACCTATATAATCAATAAAGTTGCTATAATACCTTATAATGGTAACAAAAATCATAAATGTTATGACCTATATATGAGTTATGACCACAACACCTCGTCTACAAACTTACTCGGGACAATTCAATCGCCTTTTTCATTTCAAGATCTTCAACACCGGCCTTTTGAGGACCACCATCATTGCCCACTAATTGACACAACAGTAAAACAATCACATCTGAACAATTACATTAAAGATATCATAAAGAACCAACTAAAGAAAAACATATAAAAAGAAGACTCACATAAAGCTCATACTCAGAGAAGAAATCATGTGTGTATTTTGATAGGAGGTTTGTCACGATCAATCTGTTCAAACAATAGAAGGCATGGGATTAAACATTTAACACAAATCATGAGTATAACATAAATAGAAAATATAAACAACTAACAAACACAAAATCAGGAACAAATTAGGGGTTGATTATTAAACAAATACAAAACGAAAGTTAGAGTTGGAAATCTTTAACAAACACAAAATCACTAAAGGTTAATAGTTGAAAAACTTATTTGGTTCTTCAAAACCAGATGTAAAACTTATCAAAACCAGGAATGTTAACCAATGTTAAGTCTCAAACCCACTATGAACCAGAGGTAAAACTTATGAACCAGAAAGAAACTTATAAACCAGAGGCAATTATGAGAAACTCACTATCGCAAGAAAAAACCCTGAAAAAGAAATGCCACTAACATACACACAACACTTTTGAATGTATAAAGTGTCTCATACGATGTTTTATAATGCAAGGCAAATGGAAGATCCGGATTAGGTAGATGTCTACAACAGCATGAGCTTTATTAGACAACTTTATCAAGTCAATGTTGAAAACCATCTTCTCAGTAGCAATCTGCATGATAGAAACCTGTAACATGGACAGACAATGTAACTTTTGGTCTTTTAATTGAACTTAAACTAATAAGCCACGAATATACCTGCCATGGAGGGAACTTCTTATATTGTGGATACTGTGTGTTAAGACCTACAACAAACTGAAGGGAAAACACACACACTATATATATATATATATATATATATATATATATATATATATAGGTCATATTATTGAAATAAGTAGCATAACATAACAAAAAGCAACCTATGAGGTGAAGATCGGCTAACCAAAAACCTCCTCCAATTTACACGTCTATTTTTTCAACTTTCTTCATGAAATGGGACTTAATTCTGCATATAAGATATGAACCCATTAGTACTTAATACATATCACATAATCGTTTAAAATTTAAATATGATTTACAAAAGTAAAAAATAATTGAACCAATCTTTTCATTTAGTTTTTCCAAATAATCAAATAGCAAACTTAGATAAAGTTTTTTCAAAGTCCATATCAATCTTTCTCTTTGAAGAAATAAACCTAGAAAATGTCATATCAGTGATTCCAGATAACCAAACATCAAATTTAACACATGAATACAATTGTTTACCTTGATTCTGGTTTTAGATCTGAGAGCTGGAACAGTTTGATGAATATTTGTCTCAGAGAGACAATTAGAAAGTAAACTTTTGGTAACAATCACAACTTTGTCTCCACGATCACTGCCTGTTAATAATTAAAGCTTATACATCAGTTAATGATTAGAACAAGTAGCATATTTGTTTAGAGAAATCGTATTTAAGAAAGATTTAGCAAAATTCAGAGAAAACGTATATTAGGGTTTTAGAAACACACCTGCTTCCAAGCGTAGCGTATATTAGGGTTCATCAGTCATTGTTGAATCGCAGATCTCCATTGTCGGTGTATAGATCTCACGAACGAACATCATCGAGCTATTATTCTCCGTTTGTTCAAGAATCAATCTAGTCCTCGTCTGATTTAGGGTTTCTGTTCACCCAAACTGAAATTAATGCAGAATTAGAACGATTTTAAGCAAATTTATGCAAATGTATCTTGTAGCTACATTCAATAACCCAAATACAAAACCATAAGTAACAGCCTAACACAAAATGCAAATCCATCAAGAATCCCCTTAATAACATAAACTGCTAAATCGGTAATCATACCTTTTGCATAACAATCGGAGACTTCTATGACGATGGAGACATGAGAAGAATGAAGAAGCTGGAAGAAGTCGGTAATCAGATCTTGGTGGTGGTAAGGGTTTCGATTGAGAACTGAGAATAGAGAAGAGAGAGCTGTGATGTGGAAGTGATTTGAATTTCAAATGAGCGCCCAAAGAGGAGGTAAAGAGGAGGTACGGCGCCTGTAAGCCCTGCAAAAGAAAGAAAAGTGAAACTGTCCTTTTGGTTGAAATTCGGAGGTGAAATTGTCCTTTTGGTTCATGTGGAACCAAAGATGGTTCAAGTGGAAGTGGCTATGCATTCTTTAAGAGTTCTTTTGTTCATATAGTTGAGAAGTAAGGGAAATAGTTGGGAAGTAATTGACTTACTTTTAACAAGCTTCTCAAGCTTGTACATAATGCTTCTTTTCTTGTACGTTTTAAATTTAAGAGTTTACTTTACAACTAAAAAGAGATGGATTATATAGTAGTAAAGATATATATATATATATATATATATATATATATGAAATGCATTATTTTGTTGTAAGTGTGTTTTATTTTTTATTATGAGGTTAATTGCTATTAAATGTGGAAATTAGTAATTGTACTAAATTATTTTTTTTAATTTTGTTTTTTAGATTCTTGACGCGCAAAAACGCGTGTCATCTCTCTTTATGACGGGGGCTTCCTTGACGTGCATTTTATGACGCGCATTGCACGTCATAAAATGCGCGTCATTATTCGCGCGTCAAGAACTTCTTGACACGCATTTTCTGCGTCAAGAAGCTTCTTGACCCCCGCATCCTTGACGCGCATTTGCGTGTCAAGAAGGCCCTTTCTTGACGCGCAATGCACGTCAAGAAAGCCAGTTTTTGTAGTAGTGGGTATGAATGCATCTTCTTCTTGTACATTAACAACCGGAGTTGCTGTTAAGTCTTGGTCTTCAGCCACTATAGCATTCACAACCGGCACGTCAGCTTCTGGCTCAGAATCATCCATCACTTGTTCCCTTGCAACCTCTGGGAACGCACCCCTCTTAGTCCACTCCAGTCTACCTTCAAAAGATTGCTTACCCGGTCTATCTTGGGTTTGCAGGCCAAATACTCCGATGTCCATCACCTTCACATCTAGTTTCTCAATCCTCTTCTCAATCATTGGATACTTCTTCATCACCACCATTTGGACAAACCTTGGTGTCATTAAAAACTGTTCTCTGGCACTCAGTTCTGCATTGCCTATCCAATCAATCAGCATCATCTTTGAAAAGTTAAAATCCCAATCTAAGGCCAATGCAACGAAGGCAGTTCCATGAAGTTGGTTTAACTGATCGAAGCTCGTTCTCTTGCCAAGGAAAGATTTCTGCATGTAATGCGCCAGACACCTCCAGTAGTGCGGCAGAAGCTTCTTAAAGTTGGGCGGAAATTTTCCTTCATACCCCATTGATTGCGCACCTGCCAGAACTACCTCCTTCGGATACTTGATAGGATGTGAAGCATCATCAGTAATGTTCAGCCCTTGCCTTATATCTTCTTCCTCAATAATAATTTGTCTGTTCTTGACCGTTGCGATAATCCTTGTCTTGTCGGAGTTTGCCCTAGCAGTACCCCAAAATTCCCTAACCAGCATCTCATCAATAAGCACATTCGACCTCAGGGCGTGGTTGATTTTACAAGTGTTCATCCCGGCCACAAGAGAGTAGAATAGCTCCATATGTTTTTCTGGCGGATCTTCCAGATACGCCGGCATACAATGATCCTGTTCATACTTTATGTCTTCGATAAGCATCTCTTCTGCCATCTGAGAAAACGAAACAAATGTATCAGACATATTCATCAAAGCTATTATGTTTGGCAATAACTTGAAGTTCAATTGATTTACTCAATTAATTTGTTAAATTCTGGAAATTCTCAATTTAAACAACAAGTGAAATATTTGATTTTGAAGCACAAGTTGACAAACACAATTAATTTTAACTTAAAAGAAATTAAGTTTAATGTAATTTCAAAAAATATTAGGTGTTTAAGATTAAAACACTAGATTACGGTCCAAGAGTGGGTTTACGATTTGGATATCGGGATTACGATCCCTTAAAAAGGTTCACGATCGGGTTTAAATAGAACCAGTGTTAGCCCAATCGTAATCGCATAGCGCAATCGGGAACAGGTTAAACAACCCTAAGCCCGATCATAATCACCGACGATTTGT
>JBCNJP010000008.1:2300288-2320991 GCA_039602395.1 Deinandra increscens subsp. villosa | reverse complement strand
GGCTTGTTAGCTGCTGCCTATAAATAGGTAGTTTGTGTTGAGAGCATTAGCACTGATAGAGAACTTCAAGTCATATTCTACATTTCTGTGTGTGTGTTTCTGTGTGTATGCTCTCAAGGTTTCATCAATACAAATCTCATTTGTATTTACTTTTGATCTCGTTTCATCTCGTTATCACTTGATTAGCAATCGATCCGTCGCTCCATGGTTTTACAAGCAATCAAGTTAATGAAGCTAGAACAAGGGAGAGACTGAGAGAGAGGAGTTGAGGACTAGGAAGGAGAGCCGGAAAGGGCCGAAAGACGGAGAGGCGGAGAGCGCTGCTCGCTACTGGTTGCGTTCTATGCGACTAGGGCACTTTTACACATTATCCCTTTATTCCCGTTCCAAGTTAAAAAAAAAGAAAAAAATGAAAAAAAAAACCATGCTTAAACCGGGAATCGAACTTGGGAAAGCTTAAACTAAAACTCGTGGCGCTACCATTGGGCTGTATTATATTTTGTTAATAAAATGGGGGTTACTTATATTTATTTATGGGGGTCATTGGGATTTTCGTCTAATAACGTTCTACTAGCGGTACAAAACCGATGGGGATCGCTTGACCCCCCCCCCCCTCTTCCACGTAAGTCCGCCTCTGGGTATATTGTATGTACTACGTGCACATGTACATACACATACCAACACACTTACATGCACACACATATGTACATACAATATCAATATGAATAAGCTTAATATACGTTCATATATGCATACATTACACTTTTATATGTATATAAACATGCATGCCGCACGTACACATATAAAATTATTATTGTTATCTTAATAATAATACTAATTATAATTATTATAAAAATACTAATTATCATTATCGTTATCATCATTATTATTATTATTATTATTATTATTATTATTATTATTATTATTATTATTATTATTATTATTATTATTATTATTATTATTATTATTATTATTACATATAAATAAATAATACAAATAAAATATGAAAAAACCTTCAGGGTGACATAAATGGCTGGAGGTGAGATATAGAACTCCTTATATGAGATTCAACTCACCTCTTCAACCGAGTGGTCTCCTACTAGAAGAAATTAAAGGTGACGCTAAGGTCTCGGAGTGACCTAAAGGGGAGTGACCTAAAGGGCTCACATCTTACCATCCAGGCTCCCTCAAAGGTCTCTATGTGACCTATATTATCGCATCTCCTACACCGGTACGTGCATACACACACATACAAACACATACTAATACGTTATCAAACCACACACATATATACATACATACAAGATAGATTTTACATATATGTTTATATATACATACATATGGTCACGTGGATACAACCTCATATAAAAACTCCGTTGGTATATTGTATGTACTACATGCATATATACATACAGATACCAACACACATACATGCACACACATACGTACATACAATATTAATATGAATAAGCTTAATATACGTTCATATATGCATACATTACACTTTTACATGTATTTAAACATTCATACCGCACATACACATATAAAATTATTATTATTATATTAATAATATATATTATTATAATAATAATAGTAATAATAATTATAATTATAATTATTATAATAATACTAATTATTATTATTATTATTATTATTATTATTATTATTATTATTATTATTATTATTATTACATATAAATAAATAATACAAATAAAATATGAAAAAACCTTCAGGATGACATAAAGGGTTGAAGGTGACATATAGGACTCCTTATAAGAGATTCAGCTCTTCAACCAAGATGTCACCTACTAGGAGAAATTAAAGGTCATCATTCTGAAACTCTAGATTCTTGTGTTTGTCATTGTTCTAACACTCTGATGCTGAAGTACAGACCCAGGGGCAGACTTACATTAGAGGGAGAGGTAGCGGCCGCTACCCCTGAACTCGCCCCCGAATGTGGTATTTTTTAACGTTTTAGGTATTTCGTTACCCCTGATACGATTTTTTTCGTTACCCCTAACACTGGCAGACCTACAGGAGGGTCAAGAGGATCCATTGACTATCCGACCGGCCAGGGGTGGATTTACTTAAGCTTAAGAGGGGGGCGAGGCCCCCACTCAGATTCATCTTTAAAGGCTTCTTTTAATGTTAGATTAATAATAAATCAAGAGAACGAGAAAGTCTATTTATGTTACTAATTAAATTGAGGATTTTTAGTGATGCTGCCATGAAAATATAGAGAAGCATGATGAAGAAGAAAGGGGACGAAGAAGATGAACTTGGGAACATAACCTGATGTTTGATTTTTAGACATTGGTAATTTAAAAGTTAAAAAGAAATGTCATATTAAACCTTTATGGTAACTACATTTACAAACTAAACCTTATAGTCTGATTTAATTGTAAAAAACCATATACTCCATACGCATGTATCTTGCGTAACTAATTAAATTTTATACTCATAGATAAATAGGGAGATGATCATTTGAGAACCAATTGTGTTTAAGAACTAAAAAGAACCATTCTAAGCCACTAGTTTATATATATGGAAAACCCCACCATGAATTATAGTGGTCCCCACCTGAAATTAGTGGTTGAGATTTAGTTCTCAAAAGAAAACGTTCTCATTTGAACCTAACCCTAGATAAATAAATGTTTAATTGACGGATTAGTAAATTAACTTTTAAATGTTTTGTTTTTTCATTAATTTTTTATTTTTGTAGAATATTATTATGTTTGATTATTACTAAGTGTAACTAAAAGATGAAGTAACATTATTCATATTATTAAGGGGTGATATGTTTAGTATTATTTATATATTAAACAATAAAATTTGAAAAAGGCATAGTATACTTTACTACTTCTGTGTTTGGGCCACTACTTTTTTTTTATTTATTATCAATTTGCCGCATACTTTTTCTTTTTGGTCAAGTTTGGCCCTTTCATTTTTTTTTTTATTATAAGTTTTGTTGTCTTTTATTTGGCCATCAAATTTTTTACTTTTCTACTTTCGTTTTTAGTATACTTTTATAGTTTTATACTTTCACCACAAGACTTTTAGACTTTTACGTTTTATACCTCTTAACTTTTTAACCTCTAACTTCTAAAGTATTTTTTGTTTTAAGTGTTTTGTTGTCTTATACTTTGGCCATGAAACTTTTTACTTTTCTACTTTCGTTTTAGTATACTTTTATAGTTTTATACTTTTAACTTTTATTTTTTCATTTTTAGTATACTTTTATAGTTTTATACTTTCACTACAAGACTTTTAGACTTTTACGTTTTATACCTCTTAACTTTTTAACCTCTAACTTTTAAAGTTTTTTTGTTTTTTTTTGTTTTAAGTTTTGTTGTCTTATACTTTGGTCACGTAACTTTTTACTTTTCTACTTTCGTTTTAGTA
Source organism: Deinandra increscens subsp. villosa (assembly GCA_039602395.1). NCBI lineage: Eukaryota > Viridiplantae > Streptophyta > Magnoliopsida > Asterales > Asteraceae > Deinandra > Deinandra increscens. The sequence continues at coordinate 2,317,589 of JBCNJP010000008.1, read as the reverse complement.
TACTTTTATAGTTTTATACTTTTAACTATTCTACTTTCGATTTTAGTATACTTTTATAATTTTATACTTTCACCATGAGACTTTTAAACTTTTACGTTTCGGTAGTTGAAATGTTTGACAATTTCTACCCCTTAAACTTTTACACTACTTTTTTTAACGAAATAGTAAACTTTTGGCTTTTATAGTTTAGTCACATATGTTTCATACTTTTATGTTATTCTACCTCTAACTTTAAAAAAATTGTTTTAAGTTTTGTTGTCTTCTACTTTGGCCACGAAACTTTTAACTTTTATACTTTCGTTTGTAACATATACTTTTAGAGTTTTGTACTTTCACCACGAGACTTTTATATTTTTTTACGTTTTATACTTCTTAACTTTTTGACCCTCTAACTTTTAGTTTTTTTGTTTGTTTTAAGTTTTGTTGTCTTTTACTTTGACCACGAAACTTTTAACATTTCTACTTTCGTTTATAATATATTTTTATAGTTTTATACTTTCACCACGAGACTTTTAGACTTTTACGCTTTATACCTCTTAACCTTTTAACTTTCGTTAACATACAAACTCAACCGCGTAACAACGCGCGGGGTGGTAAACATCTCGTTGCGCGGGGTGGTAAACATCTTGTTTATACTAAGAATAAACTATTTTTATGCCATTCATATGAAGCGATTTTTTGACCTAACTCGTTTTGAGCGGCACAATTTTGAAACATATATGACTTGATTGATTTTGATCAAACCTATTTTTCGCCCCCTCTTAATTAATTTTCTGAATCCGTCATTGCGGCTGTCGAAACTTTTCTTAACACCTGTATATTAAACGAGGAAGCTTTCAGTTGAGCCGACAACGACCTACCTGGTGTGGTGTGTGAAGAAAAGTTGAGAGATAGAAGAAGATGGTTAGTTTCAGATTTTTACTAAATAGACTATGTTAAAAAAGTTAAAATGGACTAAATAGCTCCGCACACTTTGAAAAGACTATTCAATTTATTCTTGGTATGTGTTTCTATTATTATTATTTATTTCTTTAAACAAACGATGGTTTGTTGAATTATTTATATATTAATTTGGTAAAACAAATAATATTATATATGTTTTTGTTTCTTTTTTAATTAATTACTTTATCATATATTTTTATTAGCCGTTAATTAACTTGATTTAAGGTTTTAATTAAATATAAATTTTATCATATACATAATATCTTGTTTTTTTTCATTTTATAATAAGATATATTTTTAATAATACTTTTATAATAAAAGATATAATAAACATTTTTTTTGGATACGCCACATGCATACCGTACACACCCATATAAAATTATTATTGTTATATTAATAATAATAATAATTATTATAATAATAATACTAATTATAATAATAATAATAATAATAATAATAATAATAATAATAATAATAATAATAATAATATTATTATTATTATTATTATTATTATTATTATTATTATTATTATTATTACAAATAAATAAATAATACAAATAAAATATAAAAAAACCTTCATGGTGACATAAAGGGTTGAAGGTGACATATAGGACTCCTTATAAGAGATTCAACTCTTCAACTTTGTAGAAATTAAAGGTCATTATTTTGACACTCTAGATTCTTACGTCTGTCACCCTAGATTCTTGTATCTGTTTTATACTGACACTCCGATGCTGAAGTGCAGACCTTTAGGTCACTCATTGGTCTCTACGTAAGCGTTTGAGCTTAAGATGAGGTTTTCTTAGAGACACCCCTCATATACGTGACCTCAAGACCTCTGAGTGACCTCTAGGTCTAGGTCAGGTGTATATAATAAAAAAGAGGATGTCTCTAAGAAAGCTCATTTTTTAATCTGTTTATTATATGATTCTCACTCCGCTGGTGAACAAGAAAGAAAAGGCCATCTTCATCCATAATTCCATACTATCACTTTCAAATGCTAATAATGTGCACATGCATGTACAAAAAGCACGTGCTCTATATTCTATATACAATCAATATACATACATATCTTATTTATATATTATTAGAAGTTCCAAAGGTAGGATGGATCCTGTGAGTCAACCCCGTCATAAACAACCTCTTCCTCATAATCAACCTGGGGCTGAAGGGGCATGAAGTAGTCATCAAAGCCTGGAAATATCCCAAAATCCGGAATTCCGCCGTTTATATCATCACCTGCAGATGACAGTACGACATCCGTAGTAGACGTGTAACTACTAGAAACTTGCAAGGGATCTTGCAACAACTCATGTGATGATAATGATGACGATGGTGGGACGTAAGAGTTTGCGAAGTGAGCAGCGGCCGCTTGTATCTGGGAAGGGTCAAGGTCAGTACCGCCGGGGATGTTGGGAGGTTGATCAGGGAAGTTGAAGTTGGCGTTGCTTCCCCTTAGACAAAACTGGGCAGCATCGAAAGCGCGGGCTGCTTTTTCGGGTGAATCGTAGGAGCCTAACCAGATTCTGTTGCGGCTGTTGGGCAGCCTGATCTCGGACACCCATTTCCCCCATTTCCGCTTCCGAACACCCCTGTAGTTTGCGTCATTGCTCCGGCTCTTGTCAGTACTTTCCATAACAGACATATATATATATATATATATATATATATGTGTGTGTGTTGGGTGGTTTAATTGTGCAATTTGAGTATTTATAGTTTCCTGCAGAGACAAGTCAAGGGGGCCGCGTTCATCTAGAAACAAGAGTGAATTGAGTTGAATGCCAGATGGCACATATTTATTTGTCTTTCTACCAATACAAATTTCATTTGTCTTTCATCCCATCGATCTATGGAATGTTTGGTCCCCTTCCCATTACTTTGCTTGGCAGTCTATTTCATACTTCACATCCGTTTGGTCAATCTCAGATATAACTAAATTTGGTTAAAAGTATGTACTCAGTATCTTAATTGCTAGGAAACATTGTGTTTTGTATATTTATAGGATAATAACTCTACACCTATCCTTCTCTTATCTTATAAATTATTGTGAGTGAAATATTTACCACGAATATATAATTACACATCTATGTTTTGATTTGTAAAAATAACTATGATCTCAATGCTTGTATCATTAACTATCAAGATGAGTAAAGAATGTTTCAGAATACAATAAATATAAGAATATAGAAGAAATTTTTTTTTTTTAATTAAGAACTTACAATAAGATTACCATTTACAAAAGAAGAATCTGAAAAACTGCTAGAAGTAGAAAAAGTTGATGGCTTGATGGCCATGCTTTACACGGTTCATTATACTATTTATAATTTCTAAACAATTTCCAAATTAAGATGAATTAGTTTTCGGGCATGACTATGACTGATTCACATGGCTCTAGTGATTTGATGTCACGTGACTCGGATTTTTATTATTATTATTTAAAAAAAAGTGTCCCCTTTATATATAAACGTTTGTAAACGTCACGTAATTAACAAGAGAGTTAGATAGTAGAGTGGGTAGAGCCATGTAACGTGACTTTTAAGTCATCGGTTCGGTTCTTTGAGTGTTCGGCTTCTAATTTGTTTTCTTAGATAAACTTTTTGTTTCTTTTTCTTTCTTTTAGGTTTTCTTCGGTTTAGTTTCACGTACACCGTTGCATTTACATTTCTATTTTTTATTTTCTTTATTTTTTTGTTTAACGTCATTAAATAGTTATTTTGTATTTGTATTTTTTTTATTTTGTACTTTAGCAATACACCTGGTTTAAATATAGGAGACCGTTTGTAAAATTAAATAAATATAACACTTTTGATTAGGCGATCACAAAGAAAATAACATAAATGCAATTCCCTCTTAATACATGACAACCAAATGTACAACTTTATATGCCCACCTTACAAGTTGTTATGCGCTTTCTTCTTTTGGTTTTGAACCGGGTTTTTCTTCTTGGTTTTGTTTACCGGTTCTTTTAAGTGGTTTACACGTGTTTATTTGTGAAGTGTTTTTGTTTATGACGTGTGGTTTTATCCGGCTATATATTTGGTTCGCTGCGAGCTTTCTCCTTTTTGGTCTTCGCTTTGGTTCTTCGTAGGTATGTTTGCTTTGTGAATCGATTGTTCTCATGAGATCATGAGATCATGAGATTTTTGATCCTCCATCTTCTGTGTTGTTTTGTGTGGTTGTTAAAATTGTCGTTGTTAGAAAAAAAAAAAGTAAAAAAATAACTCAAAATATTTATTAGAATTGTTACACAAATAACCCTAACTTTACCTACAAGACTTGTAAATCAAGTCATTCATAGGAATCATATACCAACTTTAAATACAATTAAATAAAACACATTATTTATTTAATTGACTAATTACACTTAGGCCCCTAACCAACTTGCTAGTAGACAACCTCCCCTCACGACGACTTGCATGTTTGAGGGTCTTGAATTAACGTCGGTCCAACATTCACCCCCCCTAATTCGAGACTCGAATTAGAGAGGTCTTCAACACCAACAAGATCTCGCATCTTTGTGAACTTCAACCTTGCTTCTCGTATCCTCTCAACGCCTACAAACCGAGTCTTTAATGCATCCTATGTCTCCTTCACGGAGTTGTATTGCGAAACTTTTGGAACAAGTTCTTCCGGTATGGATTACAAAAGAAGCGCTATGGCGATATCGTCTTCCTTCTTATCTGCTAGCATCACTTCATTCTCGACAACATGTTGAATATTGTGCATCCGGATAACGGCTTTGATCCTAACTACCCACACGTTGTAATTAGTAGCCGTGAGCATCGGACACGTTAGGAAAGCCGTATGCCCCTTCACTATCGTCGGTGTTGAAGGGCTTCGGTCTACTGACATCATGTTCGAACTTCTTAAAGGGCGATGAAAGTACCTTGTTACAGAATTTGAAAATCACGTATTCTGCCTACTTCTAATATTTGTTTTTTGAATTAATATTTGATCAATGACACAAATATTAACTAGGATTAAAACTGGGCCCCACGTTACGGGGGGATGTTGTAACATACCTTTGCAATCAGATGTTTGAAGGCTGGAAACATTTCCGTTTTGTAGCTCGTAGTATGAAACCTCATGTTGATACATAACCTTATTGTAAATAAAAGCTTGGTTTGAAGCATTACATATATTATACAACCAAAATGCGAACCAAAATACGAGTTTTGGTGATGCCATATATAAGTAGGTGCTATATATAAAGTAACCAATAATTCAACTAATTCTAAAAGCAGAAGTAATTACTCTAAATCCTTTGGTTGACACATAAGCAAGGTACCTGCTTGAAAGGTGGCCTCTTTAATTTGTAGCAAGTTCTAGGTTCTGAAAAATATGCACATATCAGGTACTCCCAAACGGGTCACTTATGACCACCTGACCAAAAACAATTTTTAATAATTAAGGTGTAATCGGGTTGAACGTATAGTTATTTAATGTTTTCGTACCTATATGGTCACCTTCTTCCGGTAGTGGCTTCCTTTTCGCGTTCCTGTTTTCTGCTCTTGTGATGCGAAGCTTTGTTTTATCTTCAGTACCAAGTACCTGTGGCTGATAAGAAAACACATGTTAAGCCTCTTAATAGATACAAAGTAACAAAAAAGCGAACAATAATGAATACGACAGGAGACTTTCATTTCTATCATTTTAAACCAAAGCAATAAAAAGACATAAGAAACAATCCTATCATAAGTAAACACATGTTAAGCCTATGAATAGATACAAAGTAACAAAAAAAGCGAACAATAATGAATACGATAGGTGATAACTGCCCGCAGATTTTCATTAATATTTGGTTAGCAGTCCATGCTATAGAATAGCATATATCTTACAAAAACATATAACAGCCTAAAAATATTATTTTTAAAACTTTTAAACTTATTAGAAAAACATACTCAAAATCTATATGAAACTAACAACAAAACTACTACAAACACTAAATTAAAACGAAGAATAAAAGCACGAGTAAAGGAAATAATAAAGCCTATGGCAGATATATGTTTATAAAGAGCGCATGCCGTAGCTAAAAAAAATTTGGTCGAGAATGTCTTATAAGATGGTATATTAATAAAGCAAATACATTTTTCATAGTAGGTAATAAAGAGCAGAATCGATAATGTTCTAACGTAGCTAACCTGCCATAATACCAGCACAAACCTCATGCGAATCTCATGAGTTATATTATAAACACATAGTACCAATTATTGGACCTAACAAAATACCATAAACAGAGTTGACGAATACTTTAACATGTAAATAGGTAACTTAAACATATCAAGTTGTATGGTTAAAGGTAATCAAAACATGCTCCCTGTAAGTATTCAAGGACAATGTAAAGTTACTTTTCCCTGTAGCTTCCTACTTACAAAAGGTAATTTTAACCTTCTACTCAACGTTCAGATACCTATACTCTCATTTTATATCCTCTAGCCTATTTTGTATCCATCTAATTTATATGAGCATATATATTTATAGGTTTTGAGTTTTCCTTTTTTTTCTTTCTCTAGATAACTCTCATGTTGAAAAAAAAATTTACATCTCATTTGTAATAGCTAAAGAACACTGGATCTAAAATGCATACAAAAGCATTAATGAAAAAGAGATATTACCAACAGTAATGATTTTTTTTCTTGTTATTATTTTAAGAAATATTTATGCAACAACAGTAAGTTTGTGTTGCTTTAAATAGTTTTAATACAGAAATCTTCGCCTTCTTACATACTGTACCTTTAACATTTCAAGTAACATGAGTACATGTCCAATTTCAAACTTTTTTTTCTTCAGAAATATATCAATTTTATATCAATTTTAGTTATATTCATGACTTGTGTAAGTCTCAAAATAATATAAAAAGCCAAGAAAGGATATGGGAGGAGATCAACCAAAGTGTATGAATATTTCTGAAGCCTATTGAAAGGTCTAACAGTAAAAATCCATGTGGTCAAGATTCTCAATTGGTGGCTCTTATCTCCGAAGAAATATAACATAAAGACATAAAGAAACAACCTACACGAATCTAAACACAAATCAAACCAAAGAATTACTTTATCAATACTTATTATACAGAAAAGTAGACCTATAGTCAGACGTATACACATATTACTCTAACTGAGAATCTATTATGCATATTTCATGAACACTTACTCAAATACTATACCTGTCTAATGTATATATAGCCTTACCCCATACATTTTACTTTCTTTGAAGATAAACTACCAATCAAGTGCCTAATCTATGTCATATTCTAACACTTCACTAAATGTTTCTACTAATGCTATTTATAAAGTTCAGAAAAGATTTAGAATTATGATCAAGTATAACAGCAATTCCCTCACCTCTTACTACACAACACATCAATAGGATAAAACAAAAGATACTTAAAATTCTGACCAAAGCAATGACTATACTACAAACACTTCTATCTACAGCCCCACAGACACACAAATAAAACCTGCTGAATCCTTTAACCTTAAACATTCAAGAAATAACAAACCTCATCAATCCGTGGCATTGTTTTGATATAAATAACAGTTCTATCTGTAGCCCCACAGACACACACGGTTATTTAAGCAATGTGCGACATTGTTTACGTGTTCTCTTTTGTTTGCAGCACGTTTTCTTGAAAATAGTTATACTCTTTCTTCCATTGGTCAAATATCAATATTGATATATATTCTTCACTAATGAGTGTATAGCTCTTTGTGTTTCAAATATGTAACTGCCTCTGCCATTTTATTTTTTCAATTTCTATTTTTTGTTTTTGGTAAAGCTCTTATCCCATACTTCTTAGCTCTTACAAATGCTATTCATAAACTTCAAAAAAAGACAGGATCATTACCTCATCTATACCTCTTACTTCTTACTACACATCCCATGTATACAATTAAACCCTTAAAACCTATAAATCTCATCAAAGCAATGCCTATACCATGAACACTTCTATCTACAGCTCCACAAATACCCATATCAAACCTCTTGAACCCTTTAACTTTACGCATTCAAGATATAGGAAACCTCATTATCAAATACTAATAGAAAAACTACCCTCTATATATAAAAAAAAAATTAAAGCTCATCAAAGCAATGCATATACTATGAACACTTCTATCTACAACCCCACAAATACCCATTTCAAACCTGTTGAACCCTTTAACTATAAGCATTTAAGATATAGCAGACCTTGTGACCAAAAAGCTATCCTCTACATATATAAAAATAATAATACAGGTAAAAGTAATAGATGACCGGATTTTTATTCATTCAGTATCTAATCATATGTGGTAATCTAAAAATCCTCAAGAAACACAACTTTAAAACATAATATAAACTTACAGCCAATCTACTTAATTACTGTATACTGTTAATCTGTCCCCTTGTATAAGAATAAACAACAATTCGTCTATGTAGCCCTGCGATCTAAGAAACAAATTGCAGTAGAGAAAAAACTCTATAATAGTTATTAACATCAGATAAGCATCCCTGTAACACTAATACACAGATGAAGCGGAAAATAAAATCAATCAATCTGTAACATAAGTAAACAATCGGGATGCGTAATTATGCAAACATAGAAAATGATTGAAAAATTAGGTATATACATTTCCTCCGTTTAGACTCTTTTCGGGCTCTCTATCCGTAGAGTTGAAGGTCCATACATATCCACCTCACACAAATTTGTTTCATCTCTCAATTACTCATCATTATCTACAAATCACCCACCAAATATCATATTACATATGACAAACGTATCTGAGTAAAAATCTAACGAACGGCAATGAAATCACAATACAAACCAAAATCAAACGATTAATTTCAAAGTAACCTAGTTTGGCGATGGAAGCACAAAGACGCCCAATTGATGAACTTGGATGAGTAGTCAAAAATCGATTAAGGACGCATCGGGAACCATTGGCTGACCACAGCTTTAGCCGGACCGCCGACATGATGCTACTAACATAAGAACGAAGTCGCTATGTCGGCGCCGATCGGAAAACCCATAAACGGCAGAGAGTGTCCTCGCCGGGAGGTCAGAGCAGAGAGAGAGAGAGGGGGGGGGGGGCGGTAGATGTGTGAAGAGAGAAGGAGAGGGGAAAATTAGGTATACAATGTCTGGTTAAAAATAAAGCAGAAAGACGACAAAAGGTCAACAGCAAACAGGCACACTGCCTTGTTCCTTTGTTGACCTTCACAATAATATATAGGTATACAATGTCTGGTTAAAAAGAAAGCCGAAAGACGATAAAAGGTCAACAGCAAACAGGCACACTGCCTTGTTCCTTTGTTGACCTTCACAATAATATACAGGTAATTATAGTAGGAATCTTGGCTACATAGAAACAAATAAATCAGCCGCCACTTTCTTGATTTTCGAATGTTAATGCCGAACCTGCCCTTCCTTCTTCTTCCCTACAAATTTTAAACCAAATCAACAAACTTTCACGTCCCTTTGACGTGATTATTAGGTCGCCAAGAGCTCACCGCTCTGATATCAATTGAAGATTGGTATGATATCAACGAAACAAAAACTAAAACCCGAATAACTCTCAAGTTTTATTAGGTATAGGAAAATCACTCAAAACCTCACCCTACAATTATGTATTTGATACAAGGATAAACCCTAACTTGGCTACCATATTTATAAGACCCCTTTGACTTGATAAACAAACCTTACATTAGGATCCTACTATAACTCTAATGCAATTAAATAGAACACATTACTTATCTGTTTGACTAATTACACCTAGGTCCCTAACCAACTTGCTAGTAGACCACCGCCCCCCTAATGCCGACTTGCATGTTTGAGATTCTTCAATTTGTTTATCCTTCACTGATCATCACCATATGCAGCCTTCATCATACGTTCCTTTAATTTAGAAAGCATGATCGAAATACTGGAATGAAAAACTTGATTACGTGAATCTGTGTTTGTGTGTATACGTATGGAAATAGAGTGAGATTTTGGGAAATTGGATTTTCTATTATGAACGTGATTACAAACAAATGACTCCAGCCCCTATTTATTCGACTCAACTACTAACGGAAACTACTAACACCGTTAGTAGTTAACTAACTAACTGCTATAACCACTAACGGTTCTAACAGAACCGACCGACCCAACTAACTGACATCGTTTGGACTTTTTTATTCTAACAGGTTGGGTTCCCGTATTAAATACAACCCAAAGACTTGGCCTCCGGCCCATAGATAATATGTTCGACCCACTAGACACTTAAACATTATAAACTAACACCCAAAATGATTTACTAACAATACACCCCCTAAATCGTTTTGTCTTCATTGCTGCGTTTCTTCAAATTTCGGCTCAAGGAGGATGTAATCCTCATCTTCTGATTGATCAGCGGCTGCCCCATCTTCTTCAGGTTCACTTTCACCATCTCTTGCTTCACCATGCATGCCACTAGGTCCTCCAATTGGTCCACAACCTGTTGGAAAGTCGCGGACTGCACTAACACATCTCTTCTTCAATTTTGGGACTTCATGACCACTTTCTTCTTCAATATTTTCTTTGGCAACTCGTTCTTTGAACCTCCGTTCCTCCTCCTTGCACCTTCTTATGTCATCTTTCTCCTTGTCGGTATAATGAATCTTGTTCTTTGCTTCATGGTAGTAGAACTCGAGCAAATCCAAATACTTTACATATGCCAAACGTATCTTGTATCCTTTACGAAAGCCATAACCCATATCTCTACCAACTTTGTTCCATGCTTTATCTTGGCATACAATTTTGTACCCTCCTTCCTTTTGTACCGCCAAGTAAAGATTAAGGATATCTATCCTACTTCCATCCGATAAAGTTGGTGGAAAAGACTTGCTCCTTAGGATTCTAAGGTAATCATTAACGAACCATTCCACCAAATTTTCATACTCCATATGGAAAGCAAACTTGTGTTTCATGAACAAGTCATGAACCTTCAAAAGTTCTATGAAATTGATACAATTATTTTGTGACACCCGGAGAAAATACAGATATTTTCTGGACAAATACGACCACGGACAAATATATATATTAAACGTGGATACATTCATACATCTAATAGGAGTGTTAGAAGGGTCATCGAGTCCACGGACAATCACAGACGAGTTGAGTCAGTCCTGCATGTTGGTTGACATAAAATAATAATAATAATAATAATAATAATAATAATAATAATAATAATAATAATAATAATAATAATAATAATAATAATAATAATAATAATAATAATAATAATAATAATAATAATAACAACAACAAACGCTATCGAGCGAACAACAAAATTTTAATGTATAATTCTATGACTTCATGTGAACCCGTGTGCCACCTACATTACACAACATGATACGGAATAACCTTGTGAGCCAGGGGATTTACGTAGCGATTAGATTGGTGTAACTGTTCATGCATGCAAAACACTCGGTTTAGAAAATCTTAAACTAGGAGGTCGTAATAAAAAACTCTAAGGATTTGAGGGGTGTGTGTACATTGAGTATTTTAAAAAAAATACAATCCCTAATAATCCTCCCCAACTGACGTGCGTATAAGCGGCTCCCTCAATCACGATCGGAAAAATAGTTGGTTCTCTTGATCATCGAGATTATTCCCTCTCCCTTTCTCTTTTGCCATTCGATTTTCACAGCCCCTGCTGATCTACACGAGTTTTAAGGTCCCCAAGGACCGCTGCACAGGTCACGAATCCAACAAAATCGCAAGGAGTATTCGAACCTACTAGAACCGAAGGTGATTCATAGGAAGTCATCTTTATACGTTTTTGGTTACAAACTCTTGGCGAGCACTCTAAGGTGAGTTAACTTCCTCGCTTTTTAAGTATCTCCTTTGGGGGAGAAAATATGCTTACCAATATGCTTACAAACATACATACAAACATGCTTACAAACATTGAGATCTGGTAATTCAGTTATACTCTCTTTCCACTGATGTGCTTACATGACACACTTAAAAGTCCTTAACATATCGGACCGTTAATATATGGATTATAGCGAGGAGGTATTGAGTAGTACTACTGGGTCTGACAAACCCCGCCCGAGTTAGTCGCTCTAACTTAACTGGAGGTCAAACGGGTGTAATATTTGTCCTAATTAACGCCCTTATTCGTGTTAGAAAAGGCGGAATGGCAACAAACACAAATAGTCACGCTTCGATTGCGAACGCATAGTGGTATTGAAACACAGCCTAGCTAGCTAACGATGTAACTGCGATTACATTTCTGCAAACTCTTGAACTTGCATTTTCTTTAAACATTTGAACTCACCAACCTTTCTGTTGACACACTTTAGCATGTTTTCTCAGGTATCTAGATTCAGAGCACAATTAGGACGCATGCATCTCTTACGGGTCTAATAATCGGTTTAAACCATTTTGGGCTATTTACTTTCATTAAGGTTTGGGCGCGTGTTTTGCACAACATATTTATTTATCTTTAATTACACTTCCGCTTGTGTTAAAAATGGTTTTCTTGCATGGTTTAGTATGGCTAATGAAGCAGGTCCTGGTTTGTCACACACCTCGCGGTTATACTCCGCATGTGGATTTTGAGGGTGTGACAGATTGGTATCAGAGCCATTGGTTATAGTGAACTAGGTCTTGCATGTAAGCCAGCTATAGCTTTAGAGTTGCATTAGTCATACACATATGCACGCACATTTTTTTATAATATAGCATTTTATTACATATACATATATGTATACATATTACATTACAAATATGTCAACACCTCTACATCTTCCCGAGCGAGTAGGAGACCTGCTAGTCTATCAAACTTCTGAACTGAAGGAACACAACCGGAAGGGCCACGAGCTACTGGAGATCGAGAGGAATCTTCGCAGTCTTATGAGTAGGCTTATACGCAACATCAAAGCGGTTGGCATAAACCACAATAATTCTTACACTGAACGGAAGAGTGATTATTCGCACCCAACATCATAATTAAGTACACTAAGGCCCGAGCGATCGAAGCGGAAAGCCATAAACATAACAACAGGGACACGGGCAAGATAACCGAGGCACGGTCCGTGGTTTCGTGTGTACGATAACCAAAACACTTCAGACTGAGGAGGGTGAAGAGGAACCCAAGGAGAAGATCGTGGTGACACTAACATGAATACAATTCAACGGACAACACCGAACAATCAATACCTAATGACAACATTAGTAGTTCATGCCCAAGGGTAGGGGCAAGTAGGTCAAGGAACCTGCAGTTTTAGGAACTTTAAAGGTTGTAAGCCTTCCGCATTCAACGGAAATGATGGGGCGACTAGTTCGCTCAGATATATTAAGAAGATAAGTATCGACATTCTGGATGTGCGAGCCTTACCAACATAGTCAAACAAGTGATAGGAACATTCAAGGGACCCAGACTCACCTTAGGGTGCTCGGCAAGAGTTTGTAACCAAAAACGTATAAAGATGACTTCCTATGAATCACCTTCGGTTCTAGTAGATTCGAGTACTCCTTGCGGTTTTGTTGGATTCGTGACCTGTGCAGCAGTCCTTGGGGACCTTAAAACTCGTGTAGATCAGCAGGGGCTATGAAAATCGAATGGCAAAAGAGAAAGGGAGAGGGAATAATCTCGATGATTAAGAGAACCAACTGTTTTTGCGATCGTGATTGAGGGAGCCACTTATACGCACGTCAGTTGGGGAGGATTATTAGGGATTGGATTTTTTTTTAAATACTCAATGTACACACACACCCCTCAAATCCTTAGAGTTTTTTATTACGACCTCCTAGTTTAAGATTTTCTAAACCGAGTGTTTTGCATGCATGAACAGTTACACCAATCTAATCGCTACGTAAATCCCCGGGCTCACAAGGTTATTCCGTATCATGTTGTGTAATATAGGTGGCACACGGGTTCACATGAAGTCATAGAATTATACATTAAAATTTTATTGTTTGCTCGATAGTGTTTGTTATTATTATTATTATTATTATTATTATTATTATTATTATTATTATTATTATTATTATTATTATTATTATTATTATCATTATTATTATTATTATTTTATGTCAACCAACGTGCAGGACTGACTCAACTCGTCTGTGATTGTCCGTGGACTCGATGACCCTTCTAACACTCCTATTAGATGTATGAATGTATCCACGTTTAATATATATATTTGTCCGTGGTCATGTTTGTCCAGAAAATATCTGTATTTTCGCCGGGTGTCACATCATCATCTCGTTGAAGAAATTTTCGTCCCGAAAATTAAGATCATTGTTCGTTCACTAGACACAAGGAAAAATAATATTTTTAGTTGTCACATCGAACGGGGAGGCTTTCTCCTTTAGGAAGGGGAATACGGACGACCTTATCATTGCAGACAATATCCGCGTTGAGTTTCAATTTCACTGACTGCTGGAGCGGCTCCGATTGCTCGCGCTTCCTATAGGCTAGCTCCAGCCGAATTGGAAGAGTTATACACCCAGTTACTGGAGCTATTAGACAAAGGTTTCATCTGTCCTAGCATATCGCCATGGGGAGCCCCTGACCTATTTGTGAAGAAAAAAAACGAGGCGTTCCGCATGTGCATCTACTATCGGGAGCTAAACTTGGTCACTATCAAAAAAATCGCTACCCTCCGCCTCACATTGACGACCTATTTTACCAACTCCAAGGGTCGAGCTACTACTCTAAGATCAACTTAAGGTCGGGTTATCATCAGCTACGGGTAAAAGATGAAGACATCTCCAAAACGGATTTTCGTACAAGGTATGGTCATTTTGAGTTCTTGGTCATGCCTTTTGGCTTGACCCGGCGAAAATAGAGGCAATCAAGAACTGGGAGGCGCCTAGGACTCTGACTGAAGTTCGATAATTTTTGGGTCTAGCTGGGTATTACCAACGGTTTATCGAAGGATTTTCAAGAATGCTCAACCTCTTACTGCGCTAACACAGAAGGCGGCGTTTATAAGTGGAATGACAAGCATGAACATGCATTTCAGTTGCTCAAACAAAAACTATGCAGTGCACCAATCTTGTCTCTGCCGGAAGGGATAGATGACTTCACGGTGTACTGCGACACGTCTATCCAGGGTCTTGGTTGCGTACTCATGCAACGCGAGAAGGTTATTGCTTACGCTTCTAAGAAGTCGAAAGCTCACAAGAATAACTACACCGCTCATGACCTGCAGATGGGAGCTGTGGTGTTTGCACTAAAGATCTGGAGGCACTATTTAGATGGTACTAACTGCACAAGTTATGCGGACTATAGGAGCCTGCAACACATTTTTAACAAAAGGAACTTAACATGAGGCAGTGTCGCTGGGTCGAGCTGTTAAACGATTAGGAATGTGCAATTAGGTACCATCCAGGTAAGGCTAATGTGGTAGTCGATACCCTCAACATGAAACAAAATGCCATACCGAAACGAGTATGGGCATTAAAACTCATCATTCACACAACACTACCTCACCAAATCCGTGACGCTCAAACCGAAGCGCTAAAGGACGAAAACCAGGCAGCTAAATCGCTTCGTGGGATGGACAAACATTTGGAAATTAAAGCTGACGGTACTATGTATTTCCAAGAACGACTATGGGTTCCCTTCTTAGGAAATTTGCGTGAGCCCGTAATGGACGAAGCTCACAAATCTTCGTATTCTATCCATCCTGGTTCAGAGAAAATGTACTACGACTTGAAGGTAGCCTACTGGTGGCCGAGCATGAAAGCATGAAAGCAGACATTGCGACCTATGTGAATAAGTGCTTGACTTGTTCCAAGATTAAGGTCGAATACCAGAAGCTGTCAGGGTTACTCCAACAACCAAAAATCCCTGTGTGGAAGTGGGAACAAATATCAATGGATTTCATCACAAAGTTACCGAAGACCCCTAGTGGTTGTGACTCTTTCTGGGTGATTGTTGATCGGTTAACAAAGTCCGCGTAAAAATACAAGAAGGAGAAACTCGCTAAGATATATGTAAAAGAAGTAGTTTCTAGGCACGTGCTACCAATCTCTATTATCTTGGATAGGGACGCCATATTTACTTCACACTTCTGGAAATCATTACAGAAGGCTTTAGGTACGCAGCTTGACATGAGCTCGGCATACCACCCTCAAACCGACAACCAAAGTGGGCGAACTACTCAAACACTGGTGAAATTTTTATGTAATAACAACTACCATTCGAGCATTCAAGTAGCACCATTTGAGGCACTATACAGGAGAAAGTGTCGATCACCTATCTGCTGGACGGAAGTTGGGGATAGCCAACTGACCGGTCCAGAATTGATACTCGAGACATGTGAAAAGATTGTTCAAATCAGAAACCAAATGGCGACGGCTTGAGACCGTCAAAAGAGTTAGGCAGATCAAAGACGGAAACCACTTGAGTTTCAAGTCGGTGACAAGGTCCTCTTAATGTTGTCACCTTGGAAATGTGTTATCCGTTTTGGCAAGCATGACAAATTGAACCTGCGTTACGTTGGACCATTTGAGATTGTAAAACGAATTAGCCGGTAGCATATAAACTGAACTTACCAGAAGCATTGTTGGGAGTGCACAATGTCTTCCACGTGTCAAACTTAAAGAAATGTATATCAGATGAAAATCTAGTAGTACCACTACAAGAGTTTCAAGTCGATGAAGAGTTACTTTTCATCGAGGAACCGACTGAGATCATGGATCGTGAAGTTAAAACACTCAAGCATAGTAGGATCCCAATAGTTCGAGTTTGTTGGAACTTGAAACGCAGACCAGAGTTCACGTGGGAACGTGAAGACCAAA
Source organism: Deinandra increscens subsp. villosa (assembly GCA_039602395.1). NCBI lineage: Eukaryota > Viridiplantae > Streptophyta > Magnoliopsida > Asterales > Asteraceae > Deinandra > Deinandra increscens. The sequence goes on along the minus strand of JBCNJP010000008.1, from coordinate 2,300,893 downwards.
TGCGAAAGAAATACCCGCAACTATTCGACAAACAAGCAGTGACTAACAAAGGTACGAATAAAATTTCGGGGCGAAATTTGTTTCAACAAGGGGATGATGTGACAGCTGAAAATATTATTTTTCCTTGTGTCTAGTGAACGAACAATGATCTTAATTTTTGGGACAAAATTTTCTTCAACAAGATGATGATGTGACACCCGGCGAAAGTACATATATTTTCTGGACAAACACGACCACGGACAAATATATATATTAAACGTGGATACATTCATACATCTAATAGGAGTGTTAGAAGGGTCATCGAGTCCACGGACAATCACAGACGAGTTGAGTCAGTCCTGCACGTTGGTTGACATAAAATAATAATAATAATAATAATAATAATAATAATAATAATAATAATAATAATAATAATAATAATAATAATAATAATAATAATAATAATAATAATAATAATAAACACTATGGAGCTAACAATAAAATTTTAATATATAATTCTATGACTTCATGTGAACCCGTGTGCCACCTACATTACACAACATGATACAAAATAACCTCGTGAGCCCGGGCATTTACGTAGCGATTAGATTGGTGTTACTGTTCAT